>VNJW01013568.1:0-120319 GCA_008042615.1 Drosophila auraria
TGGCTTTTATTGGCTGAGCTCCTGTCAACTTGCTCCGCTTCTCCTCTCTCTTGTGTTGTTTTGTGGCTATCGCTTGTCACTTTGTCCACGTCTGGTCACTGCCTCCTTTCCTAGTCCCTCCTTCCTGGTTCTCCTCGTTAAAGTCCAGCTCCTGTTGAATAGAAAGTGATTTAGTTTAGTGCAAATCAGGCTGCAAAAAAGGCAGGAGAAGAAACTCCCTAGTACTTGGTGTTCTTGGGGATTAGGAGGAGTCCTCGAACCGGGTGCTGTGTGTGGTTCGGTGGCGCAGACAATTTGTAAAAGCTAAATAAAAAGTTTCGCCATGCAAAAGTAATTAGAAAGTTGCTGGAAGATTAACAGCTCAGGGATACCAGGATAGATCCATCCAAGGATTCACTTACGTCACACACGAGCTGAGTTGGGTCGCAGGAGGCGGTGGTAAGCGGCGCTTTAATAAATTTGAGGTTATATTTATGTGTTTGTTTGGCATAAATTATGAACTGGAAAAGGGAACTTTGCCTCGCAATGTTTGTGGTTCAAGTGGTTCTGGTTTGGGTTCTGGTTCAGGTGGTTAGCCACCACTCCCTCCATCCTGGCCATTGTTGTTTGGTCTACGTGTTTATTCAGCTGCTCCTGCTCCTGCCCTGCCCTGGCCCCGTATCCTGGCTGGTTGCGTGTGCAGGTAACTCGAATGGAATTCAGAGTGCAGCGGGGCAGGAGCAGAAGTTGGATAAGAGCGGATGGAGTGCAGGTGGGAAGGGCCTTGTAGGCATGGCAATGGAACCGGGACACTCGAGTGCTCCCAAAATGAAATTGTTGCCAAGAAGCGGCCGCCAATGCTCCAACCTCTATGGGAAACTCTTTCTCCATTTCTCTACTCTCCACTCTCTACTCTGGTCCTCGCTTTTTCCATTTTCCAGCCGCAATAAAAATCGAAATCAGAAAAGTTTGTTGCCTTCGCCTTGCGATTTCTCTTTTTTCTGGCTTTGAGCTTTTTTGGAATTTTAAAGTTTAACCAACGGAAGATAGTTTCCGCAAGAATGCTGCGGTCTTTTTAATTAAACTTATCTGTGCCCCGAGAGCAGCCTCTTCATTAAGGGCCAGATCAGCGGCATCTCTGGAGTAGTTCCACTTTAGCTCCATCATCAGCACCTTCATCATCATTGCCAGAAGGGGTAAGAGAAGGACCACTGTTGACTTGGCCCTCGCATCCTTCGGTATCTCTCGGCATTCGGAGTCATTCAGCGGATGCATAAATAATTCAAAAGACAAATAAACGAATGGCAATGTGTGTCTGCTCTCGCTTGGTTGGATGTTTTCCGAGGGGGAATCGCTGTAACTGATTTAAATGGAGCAGCCAGAGAGCAGCCAGGAGGGTGCTATCCTGGAATCATCTCTTGGGGTTGGTTGAGGAGTACAACCTGCAGAGGCAGTCATCATCTCAGTCGATAGCATATTAACTACATCAACTTAATCATAATCAGGGAAGTAGCAGGAAGTCTTAGGGGGAAAAGTGGGAAAAGAGGAAAAAGAAGTTTCCTTTGGAGCATTTTCCGCTTAGTCACACGCATCATCTGTCAGTCTCTGCCATGCCCCCAAGGATCTCTCCTCCAGCAAGTGACAAATTGAGCAAGGGAGACCGAGTAGGTATCCATCAGATGCGGCACAAACTTTTCAATTACTTGCTGGAATATATATTAGAGGGAGGATCCCAGGGATCCGTAATGAATAATAATCTGCTCAATATTTTTCTTTTTTTTTTCTGCCCAGCTAATATTTATCGATGTGTATTATTTTCCGCCTCCCCGAAGCCAGGCCCAGATTGAAAAGGCTTTCAGGCCCCGGGCTCCTCCCAACCCCCTTTCAATTATAAAATGGCTTTCGCTTCTAATTGAATCGTGAGCTAGAGTCGGCGGGGGGGCTGAGTTAATATTTTATTTCCAGCGATTGCTCCTTCCGCCATCTTTCGCGGCTCTGTTTGCTTAGCGTTTCCTCCTCAATCCTCCCCAGAGCTTCCCTTACCCACTCCCTTGCCCTTTTCCTTTCCCATTTGTTGGGCCAACAGCCGCGGGGCCTTGCCAAGTAGCAACCGAGCTCGGGAGCTCCTCCTGCTCCTGCTCCTGCCGATGATAAACAACCGAATGTGCCCGTGGATGGATATCCATCTCCTTGACTATTAAAACTCCGTTGGAATCTATTTCGGCTAACAAAAACAAAAACAAAAACTGAAACGGAAAACGGCAAATAGGAAACCGTAAACAGAATACAAAATATACAGAAACACATTTCGCATTTTGGGTAATTCGAGTGGCCAACATTTTTCGTAAACTGAAACTCAAATTTAGTTTTGGCCCAAGGCTGCCTTCGGTTGGGATCGAAATGCGAATAGTTTTTCCGCTCCAAACAAAATATCGAATGGCAGGCAGCCTTATTAGCTATAAATGGCAGAGAGAACACTTGAAGAAAATTCGAATTCTTATAAATTGGGGAATCTAGTGAGCTTTTAAAAGGTTTTTGGAGGATAATTTCTTTGAAAAATACAAAGAGTAAAGAAAGTTTCTGAGGGAGATAAGTTTAAGAGTAGTTTTCCGCAATATTAATTATTGCGACTTTTTAATTATTTATTTTAAAGTTTAAAATAATATTTTTGCAAAGTTCAAGTCCTTAATTCTTATACAAAATTGTAAATAAAGTGATAGACTTCAATTATTGTAAGCAATATTAATTTCAAAAGTTCTAGCCACTTCAAAAATCTAATAATAAATTAACTAAAAATATTTCTCAACTGCTGAGATTGAATTTATTTGAAATTTGTTACTTTTCCTACACCAAATATTCTCTTTTATAAACTAAATATATTTTTCTGTGACTGCAGTTCGCATGTATATCCCATTATTTGGCGTTACCCGAGCCGAACTTCATTTAATTGCCGTAAATATTTGAAAATGGACTCCGCACTGGCGGGAAAATGGACCCGAAAAAGGAGGACATAATGCGGAATATTCGCGCTGACCGGACAAATTGTTGGCCATAAATTTTGATAACTGATTAAAAGTAACGAGCGACAGTTGGCCACTATGTTTACCTGACCATACCTGCGCTGTTGCATTGTTGTATATTTAATAGCGAATTGTTTGGCGGATGTTGTGTGGCAACAATGGGGATTGGGATTGTACAGGTTCCAACCTTCCATCCAAAACGCCCTAAACCTAATGTCCAAAATGTACGTCGGCCAGGCTAATTTGTGCAGGCAATTAATTTACATTACGGCCAAGGGACAAGGGAGGCAGGGAGCTCGATTTGTACCATTTTGTTACATTTTCGGCGCTGCGCTCCACTGAACCAACGATTTCGACCCCAAAAAAACATGTGTAGAAAATATATATTCGGCCGAAATGACCAGGACTCTGGCTGCCCGTAATGAAAGACACACTTGCTCGTGGTGGAACTGGGTCGTTCGAGCCCCAGCCAAGCCATTAAATTCACAATTTGTGCAATTTCGCCCGATGACAGTTTGTATTTGGTGTTTGGGGGGCTTTTCTAATTACTTTCGCAATTATTGTCCACGTAAACTAGCAAAATAATTGATATTTCGATAGATGATTTAACTAATTACCCATTAAAGAAATGTTGTATATTTTTTTTGCTGAGTTTCTGTTTATTAAATCGTTTTAATTGTTTGTTTTTTTCCATGGAGGTGTTGAGTTAAATTTCCCATGGAATGTCAAGTGTATTTTAATGGCAATTGAAAATTATGATTAAAATTAATAATGAAAAAATGCAATTATGAAATTAGTACACAAAATAAATAACATTTTGTTAAAGTTATGACGTTCTCATGGTTTATGAAGTTTGAATTACAAACCCAGTTGGACTTGGCTTCATGCTGTTAAGGAATTCTGTGTGGAATTCCTTGCGTAACAGGAATGACCTTAGGGATGCATTCCCAAATAAGCAAGTGGTAAGCGAGAGATTCAGGTACCATAGGGTGGCATTCCTAATTCAGCATGTGGTAAGCGAGAGATTCATGTACTTGAAACGTACGCTGCTCCGTTCCATAAAGAATTCCAAAGTTTTTGCTTATTTTTAATTTTATTAAAATCCATATATTACTGTTAAATTTAAAATATCCTTGATTAAAGTTTGCCTTTATTGCTTCATGCTGTTAAGGAACTCTGTGTGGAATTCCTTGCGAAACAGGAATGAGCTTGGGGATGCGTTCCCAATTCAGCATGTTGTAAGTGAGAAATTCATGTACCTAAAACGTAAGCTGCTCCGTTCCATTAAGAATTCTGTACTCCTTTCTCAGGAGGATATTAAACTTTATTAAAACCATCTTTTACTATTAAATTGTAATTTAAAATAACCTTGATAAAAGTTTGCCATAATTTCACCTGAAAGCAGATTGCATTTCACAAAAAAGAATCCGTTTAAAAATAATTACAAGCAGTAACTACTATACTTTTTTTATATATTTTTTTTGTACCCCACTTTCTCATTATATTTTTTCCCCTCATTCCGTTTAATTCAAAAATAAAAGAAAAAAGGGAAACCCACAGAGCTTGTGTTGAAAAGTAAGCACCAGGATAACCACCACTACCTCCCCGTGGGCCCAAACCGAATGAAAGCTTTTAAGGATGCTCGTCTGCATGCGGACGAGGCGAACGAGGCGAACGAGGCGAACGAGGCGAGTGCCTAGTAAATAACCCCATAATGACCAGCTCACATATCCAGTTTACAGTTTACAGTCGCCTCCTGATCCACCTAGGCCAGTGCTCGTGGCCAACTGGGCAGCCAGCCAGCCATTTAACATGAAATACAACCTCAATTACGTTTTACGAGTTTAACTCAACACCGTGCGGTTGTCTGATGGGAATTTTCAATATTATGTGGCGTGAATTTATGGTGCCAAGTGACAGGATCCGAGCTAAGCGACGACACCCAGCACCCAGCACGCAATGGAAACGGGATGGGGATGGGACTTTTATCTCCTCGAGCGCCAAGTGCCGTAAAAGTATCTCAACGACAGGCAGGCAGGCAGCCCCTCGAGTGACGAAGGCAACCGAAACGACAACGACAACGCGCCGCCCCAGACAATGGGCAATAATCATTGATTTATGGCTGTCATTTCGGTTATTAAAATGATATTTTTACCCGAGAAATCTGACTGGGAACTGGGGGGCGACATCCGAGCTGGCTATCTGGGTCAGACCATGTCCTGGGTCCGGCCTCCTTTAGAGTTTTATGCCCCTAATTGAAACATCAAGCCGAGTATCCCGCAGTCGAGCGCTAAAAGCGTGCCTAATCTATGCATATTTCAGCAAAGACCCCTAATCAGGCTGTGACTGGGACTGGGGCATAAAAAAAGAAAGCAGCAAGAGAGCAGGGCTAAAAAGGAAACTGCGCGACCCACACTTAGGGCCAACTTTTAGTTTCACTTTGAGCCGGCTTTGTTGTTGCTGGCGGAGCACTTAGGCATTCAATCAACGTGGACGTTAGCCTGTCGTGTCGAGGCGTTGGCGTGCACTGAGTGCGGCCTCGAAGGGTGGAGGGAGGCAGTTCGTTAGGGGTTGGCCGGAGGTGGGTGCTGGGTGCCGGGTGCCGGCAGTGGGGGGTGCTAAGTGTCGGGCCAGCCCCATTCAGCAGAGCTGGCCAAGCGCAACGAGAGATTTGCATTTTGTGCTTTATTCTTCTCCATTTAGGCACAGTGCAAATCGGGTTTTGGGGTATATGGGATGGGATGGTAAAGTTACAGGGAAAAGGAGAAAGCGTTACTTTCTATAAGGGGCTTACATGCGACTTTAGAGAGCTGAGTTTAAGCCTGGTTTATTGTACAAAATTTACAGAACATGTATTTCTGATCAGCAAAGTCGATCTAGGGGTTAATCCAACATTTCTGCAGTCTGATGATTTTATTTTTGTTTGTCCGTTAACTTGTCCGTCAGTTTACTAGTTAGTTTATCGGTTAGATTATGTTTGTTCGTCACATTATGCACCAGCTTGAGGATGAGTTTGTCCACTAACTTGTCCTTCAGCTTTCAGTTATATTATCGGTATATTTATACATTAGTTTGATCATCAGCTTGTCCGTCAGTTTTTGTTATCTTATATTTATCTTCATGTTTGTCCTCAAGTTAATTAGTCGGCCAGTATGTCCGTTACCGTGTCCGTCAGTTTCCTAATCAATTAATCGGTTAGTTTATTCATCAGTTAGTCCGTCAGTTTATCAGCCAGTTTGTCCGTCAGTTATAACTTCAGTTTATTTCTTTTTCGTTCGTTTATCATCGAGCTTATTCTCAAGTTTGTTTTACTGTTGCTTGTTGGTATAGTCCACCTATTTTTTTTAAAGTTTGTCGTTAATTTGTCCGTTAATTTTTCGTTTAGTTTGTCTGTCAGTTTGTCCTTCAATTTTAATTTTAAATTATTTTTAATTTTGAAATCTATTTATGGGCCAATTTTTCCGCAGCCTTCCCTTAGGTTTGTTCGTTAATTTATTCGGTAAGTTTGCTAGTCAATTTATTCGTTAGCTTGTCCGTCAGATTGTCCATCATCTGAAAAATTGTCCGTCAGCTTGTGCATCAGTTTGCTCGTTAACTTGTCCGTGAGTTTCCGTTTGCTTGACCAATGGTTTAGGTTACAAATTTTTACCAAAAGCACTGAGTGATGAGTATCTCACATTCGTCACTTCCTAAAACCACTGCTCTAGTGTTAATTCTTGTATTTTTTTTTTGCTAGTCATTTGCTTTAGCAGAGTTTGCATTACTTTTTTATTGCCTACTTTTTGGCGCCCCGAGAATCAGGCCCTTATTCTCACACATTGCAATTAGTGTCAGTCCGCCCTCGCAAGTTCACCAAGTCACGCAATGTGACACCATAAAAAAGCAACAAAAAAAGCATAGAGCAGAAGGCACACACACCCACACTATATAGCGAGCACAATTATTTATTTAGTTCCGGTCGAGAGTTTGAAATGGGTGTGATCCTGTGTGACGGGTTCAAGCGGGTGTTGAAATCGGTCAGGCCGACAGCAAAACACATTAAATGCTTACTTATATCGGACAATCGGCTTTGCTGATGATGGGGATTCCGGAGATTAATCCTTTTTTGCGGACACCACAGAAACAGGGAGTTTTGCACTTCAGATTAGCATGATGGCACATACAATATAGGAGCACTGCGGAGGAGCTCTTTATGCCCCCGTTTAAGCCGTGTCAACACGAGGCGACCGCGAAACAATAATGTCGACGGCTGGGCTTTTCTTTATTAATGATTCGGTTTTGCGGCTTGCGGGTCCTGCAGGAACTGCGAACTGCGGCTTCACTTTCTGCTAGTAGTTGTAGTTGTTGTTTTTTTTTTTTGTTGGTTTGGACGGAGAGTTTCGCGTTTCACACACGCACACACAGTGGCACACACACGCGCGAGCGAACGAACGACAGTTGACAACTTCCGGCGGTGGAAGTCCTCGGCGACCGTGCGTTTCGAATAGTGGCGAGCGACTGACGACTCAGCGGCAAAGTCCTTTGGACTCGAGTCCCTGAAGCCATTTCCTCGCTTACGAGGAGTCCTCGGCCTCGGCTCCGCTGTGGGCACATGCGCAATTATCCTTCAGAGAGCGACTCTCTGGCGAAATGCCGGCACTAAGTTGGGCCATCGAAGGGGGGTCAGTGGGTGGGATTTTAGGGCCGGAGAAAGGACAATTGTTTGTTTTGTTGCCACCGCTGCTGCTGTTTGCCGCCTGCCACATGCAACTGTTGCGCATTTTTTTTGCAAATGGCCAGCGATAAATGTGGTTGTTGTTGGCGCCGAGCTTGTTTATGATTGCACTCGATGTCGTGTTGAGTTTTTTCGGCTCCCGGCTATGCCGGAAGTGGAGCGGAACTAGTTCCGCTTTGTGTGTGGAGTTTGAATAATTTTCAAAGAAATTTATTGGTTATTTTCAAGGGAATTGAAGGAGTTAGAAGGGTTTTTGTTGCCAAATTTCGGTTTTATTCATTAGAAATATTAAATAAATTATTGGAAATCATATAATATTTCCGGTTTTTGATTTACTGAATTATTTAATATTTATTTACCAAAGTTTAAAGTTTTTTCTTTCAAACAAAGCAACATTTCTACCTAAAAATATTAAAATTATTAAATGATTTTTTTTTTTGTTTAGAACACATTGAATTAGTGGAAATATGTAAGGTTGAAACTGAATATTAGCCTTTTAAAACTTATAATAAAATTTATAATAAAATTATCGGGGCGCTCAATAAATAATCGGGGGCTTGAAATCACTTAAAAATGTGCCTAAAACTATGCTACAAAAGGTATCATAGTATGATCCAACGAATTTGCTATGAATTTTGTGTCTTAAGCATTTTATTGCATACTTTTAGACACCTTTTACAGTAATATCAAAGGCCTTAAGATATATTTAATTCATTCTTTTTTTTTGTTCATTTATTTGTTTGTTTTATTTATTTTTTTAACCTATTTATTTTATTTTTTTTTAACGTACTTTTTTTTTTACCTTTTTCTTTATTTCTGTTTATATTAATTTTTTTTATTTCCTTATTTATTTCTTTATTTAATTATTTGTTTGTTTGTTTATTTGTTATTTTATTTATTTGTTTATTTATTTATTTATTTAAGTATTAATTTATTTATTAACAAAGTCCAGAACTAGTTCCCCTTTGCTTATCCTCCGGCCATTGCTGTCAGTGTAAATTCGGTGCAGAGCCCTAAATATCCTCAAGAGGATTTCTGGTTGCATTTGGGGCATGTTGCACAGAAGCAGTAGATAAACAAAAGCCTCCCCTTGTGGCTCTTTTTTGCACAAAACAAAGCAACGAACTGAACTGAATCAAGGACTCAAAAAAAAAAGAGAAATAAAAGAAGGGATAGAGGGGTCCTGGCCCATCCTAATTGCTCAAGAGAGTGTGTGTGTGGGGGCTGTGGCCCACATCGTATATCCAGCGGACTTGATGGACGGTCGCCATGTCAAGTAGCCCCATTTTGTCGCAGCAAATTCAATTTGTCACTCAAAAGGCCGACGAAACGGGGCAATTTCCTGTTGGCAGCTGCAGAAATTCGGCCAGTCCAAGGAGCCGGGACGGGACAAACGATCTCCAAACTAATTAAATAAAACGAACTCCGAACTAAGCAAATTGGGCAACTTGTCGCAGTAATTACATCAAAATATCTATAAAGAGCAAGTCCAAGTCCAAGTCCGAGTGAAAAAAGCAACAGAAATAGAAATATATATGAGCTCTGTCAGCCTGATTCATTTCGGGCCAAGAGAGAGGTCCTGCGACAGGTCCTGTCCGGCTGACAGATGGTCGCCTGGCCGACGCCCGAAGACAGAGGGGCAAATATTTTAACGACACAAAGCTTAATTTGCTGGAAGAACGAATGTCAATTAAAATTTTTTAATGAAATAACTTTCGTTGATTTGTCCCCCCGGGTCTGGACAGGACAGCACTTCGGACTTTGGACTCCCAGCTCCAGGAATTCAATTAAAAAAGGTTGATTAGTTCGCCATTAGATCGGAGAATGCCTCATTACCAGCAGGAGCAGCAGCAGCGAGATGAAGGACGAAGGACATAAAAAATGACTGGAAAGAAGTGCCAACTTTTAGGCACTCGGCACTCGGACTTTTAATTAAACGAAGGGACAAGGCGAAGCGAAGCGAATCGAGAGAGAAAACCAATTACAAATCATAACAAGGCCTTTGAAAATAATTGAAATTTTCATGGCTAACCAGGCGTCAGTCACAGTCATACCCGATTTTCCTTTTCCTAATCTCGGCGAGCTGTTCGCACGTGGAGCACGTGCCATGATGGCAACCATTAAGCTGCCAGCAAGTAAATTGCCTGCGATAAAGTCCCCGATTCGGTGGGAATCCCCCCGCAGGTTGAACTACGCCAATACCGACTGATAAGAGACCACTAATCCCCCAGCCGTGCACTTATCAGCGAGGCAAACACAGCTCCAAATCCAACTCCAACTCCAGCACGCTCCGCAGAAGTCCTTGAGTAATGAGAGCTGGGAAAAGGAGCAGGAGCAGGAACAGGAGCCGGAACAGGAAAGGTTAAGCCAGTCAACCCTCGATGCAACAAATGGCATTACCAGGGCGGATATAGAACACAATAAGAAGCCACAACACACACACACAGAGAGAGCACACGGTAAATGGCAGAGGAAGTGGCAGTGGCAGAGGAAACACAAGTGGCAGTGGCAAAGCAAAGTGTAAGAGCACTAAATTGTTGCAGGACTTGCAGGCAGGAAGAGGGAGTAAAAGCTGCAGCAGAGTGCCAAAGTTCACACCAACCCCCCATCAGGGAATCCCAGGAAAGAAGCAAGAAAAAAAAGGGTGGGCGGGTTAAGGATAAGGGATAATAATGCGAGAGTAAAAACAAATATGCGTTGATCTGTGGCAAGGACTTAGCACAGTGGAAAGTGGAAAGGAAAACGGAAAATGGAATCAAATCGCAATAAAACGAAACGAAACACAGCGAGTGAAAACTAAACGGAATGGAATCCCCTTAATGTGGCATGTAAACAAAATGGGCACGTGACCAGGCAGCAGCAGCAGCAGCAGCAGCAGCCAGCAGGAGCTGAAAGGATATCAAGGGGATGAAGCTGGACTCTGGACTGGCCAACAAATTGCCGCATGAAAGTAATCCTGACAGCCTGCAGATTGTTGCGCCGTCATAAAAAAAACCCCCCAAGATACGGATACTGAAACCGAGACTGGCGCCAGGATCAGAGCATATAAGGAAGCACTTTGGGAGTTGGCAGACACTCGCAAGACATTGTAAGTAGGGAAAAAGAAAAGAATGCAGGACTGACCACCACTTGGAGCTGCAGCCTGCAGTCCTTGGAATTGCTGGCCTGTCAAATCAAACGTCTTCGAAGCAATCTTCTTCCCTCTTTCATTTCCTGAACGCCTGTCGAACCATTTTCAGGACTTCCTTCAACACTAGCTGTCAGTCTGGGCTGCCTGTTCCCTTTTTCAGTTTAAATACTTTTCGTTTTGATGTCACGTCCGAGCCAAGTGTTAATTAGCTCGATAAATGTGAAAATAATGAAGGAGGCGTCGCTGAGACGCCTGTAGCTTTCTTGGCAATCAGAGCAGTTTATGGCCAGAAGTTATGAAGTCCGAAAGATAATAATGCGCCAACACTTTATGCCTGATGATGACTGGCACTAACTCAAAGTCGCCGCCGCCACAAGGGCAACTCCGGACAATAAAGTTAAGTGCACTGCAAGAAATCGCTGCCCACTTTCGCAGGCCCTGGCGCAATCAGTCACGACAATCACATTCTGGCGATATTATTATGGCCGAGCGGGCCCCAAACTAGAATCAAAGTCGCAGCCAACTTTCCGTCAAGGAAATTGTTTGCCGCTTCCCATGCAAAGCAGCGTCGTCGCCCCGAGGGTGTCGGAAGTGACGGGAAACTTTCATGGCCAGCAGACTGGCTCTGGCTCTTGCTCCGGAGTCTGGCCATTGCCGTCAGATGTCAGCCAGGAGTTGGGTGGCGGCCAAAGAGGATAAGCGAACTTGCAACACGAAGGATACACAGGGAAGCGGAAAAAGGCCAGAGGAGAATTTCTTTGGCAAACGCTTTTATTGCTCTTAGCCAGTTGGATGTGTCTCCGCAGCGAATTGGGGGATTGTCGGATGGAAAGGAAAGGAGCTCCAGCTCCCCGCCGAGGAGTTGTAGTAAAGTAAATGAAGCGTGACGCTTTGTTTTCCTTTGATTTAGTTTTATGAGTCTGCATCGGATGTAATTGAATTATGCAAGTTGGCGCCGAAAGGAGACGGTTTTATTAGCATTTGATCGTAGGAAGTGGCCATATAAGGACCTAGGAGCTTGGATACTGCAGCCAAAAATTAAATAAGAGACTCCGAGTAGTGTGAGATCTTTTAATGAGAATAAATATAACTATAATTATAACAAAAATAATAATAATAACCTATTTCAACTATTAACTACTTAATTTATCTACAAAGTCTTTGGCTCCCTATTCTCCTTATCAAAATTCCTTTCCCCTTCCTTCGCTTTCGGTCTCCAATCCCTATTAAAATCCTCCAGGATCTTTCTGCCCAGGGAAAGGGAATCCCTTGCTTCCTTCAACTCCTCGGGCTGATGCCAGTAAAGCTTATTATCTCGAAAGGACATGGGCTCAAGCTGGCACTCTGCCTCCTCCACACTAAAGATATCCAGGCCCCCGTCCGATTGGCACATTTGGCGGGCCCTTACCTCAAGGGGATTGGGCTCTGTGCCGGGTCTGTAGGCCACCATGTACCTTCTATCATTCCGAGCGTCATAGAATCTCGTCAGGCAGCCCATGTCCTTGGCTAGCTCCTGAGCTATGGCCTCCTGGAGGGGCGTCATGGGTTCAAAGTCGATGAATCGGCGGCGACTGGCGAGAAGGCGACGCAGCCGTCGCAGTAGCACATCGCCACTGCGAATATGTCGGGTCAGCTCCGCATTTGGAAGCTTATCGGAGTCTCTGGGACTGATCCTGGCATGCAGGGAGCAGATCAGCTGGCGGAGAGTGCGCTTGGGAGGTGCCGTCTTGGGCCGCACAAAGTGGTAGTTGTGCTCGGCCAGGATGCGTCGTCCTAGAGCGAAAGGGGACCCTTTATCTGGCCAGAAATAGAGACTGGTCAAGATGTGGGCTGCCAGAGTAACAGATAACTTACCATTTTCAGTCGAGAGAGCGACGTTCTCTGCCTGGTCCAGTTCCTGGTCAGACATTATTCCCTACTTTGACTCAGTTGCGAGAATTGCCAGCCTTGAAAGTTGCTTAGAATGCTACCAAGTTTGAGCAAACTCCAGACAACCAATTTGACAAAATTCCAACTCAGCTAAAGTTGCAATTTGAATTTAAAAGAGAACTTTCACCAGCTTTTTTCTCTCTAGCTTAACTCAGCCAATTCTCTTCAATTGACAGCTTGAAATGACAACACAGAGTTGCTCCGGGTGATAATCATTTCTAAAGCAGAGTTGTCCTCACTCCCATTAGAAAGGTGACAGCCCACAGAACAGTGTTGGGAAAGGCAAAATGCAAGCCAAGTCAAGCGGCATGCAATTTTAAAATTCAAAAGAGAAAATAACCGAATAATTCGAGAGCAGCTTTATGGCCCAATTCCACGGCAGTCCGGATATTATTATGAACTCAAAGTTTTAGTGCCCCGGAAAAGTCAGTTGGGCAGTTTTCCCATGCAAAGCAGAGCCTCCGGAGTGCCAGAGTTGACGGGAAACTTTCATGGCCAGAGGAGACTCCGGGAGATGGACAAACCACACCAGCAATAGACACCGAAAATCAGCCACGAGTTGGGAGTAACTCCTAGTATGTGGCATAAAGCGAGGACAAGCCAAACTTCTTTGGTGAAAGGTTTTATTGCTCCTATTGCTCCGGCTGGATGTGTCGCCACTCTGAATTGGGAGCTTCGGCAAGGCCAATAATAAGGGATGAGGGATTGGGGATGGCCAGGATAAGGGAGCTCCCTGCCGAAGAGTTGTACTAAAGTAAATGAAGCGTGACGCTTTGTTTTCCTTTGATTTAGTTTTACGAGTCTGCATCGGATGTAATTGAATTATGCAAGTTGGCGCCGCCGCCAGACGGCTTTATTAGCATTCGATCGTAAAAGGGGGAACTGGGATGATGATGACACGGATGATGGAGAACTCCAGGAGGCTGACTAAACGCACCAGGATACAGGATACAGGCGGACTCCGACAAGGTTACGCTTTTTAGCGGTGACATTTGAATTTCAGATGATTCCGCACAACTCGCGGTGAAATGAGTTGGAAAATATGTGGATGGAGCGGCTGATAGAGGACACAGGATACCCAATGCTCCTCCAGGCTGATAAGCAGCTCAATGAATGAGCAATGTGATGGCAACGGAAGGGAATCCACAATGCAATGACAATTTGCAGGCGGACAAAGCGGTCCGCAGCCTAATTGACACCAATGGATGTCCCCGGGGATGTCCGGGGATGTCCAGAAATCGAAGCTGATACTGGACTCCAGTGAGGGTCAGGGCAATCCTCCGGAGCAGCTATGGAAAAGGAAAGAAATCGATTTGTCAGCTGCCTCGGAGCACTTGCAGCGGGTTCTGTTTCAATATCGAAAGCCAATAATTAATATGTGAGTCGTCATGGGGCCGGAATAGCCCCAGAGCCGCAGACGATGTCCTGGCAGGTGGAACCCCTTCCCTCTTTCCCGGCAATCTGTCAGCTCAGTGCGGGTTTCGTTTGTCAAAAATGCAGAGCGGGAGAGGCACTGCATCCCTCCTAAAACTGACAGGACTGGCAGAGTCCGATTACAGTTTCATGAACGGTGAGACAATGACAAACTGAAATCAAAAGCGTTCGAACTGCATCTTCCCTTTTCCCTCTTCCTGGTTGCCGCAATCGGAGAAGTGCCAGGACACTGCGACTGAGAGCTTGTGTCCTGGCGAGCTCAGTTCTGTGTCCGACAAGGACTAAGCTGTATCAGGCGGTTCATGGAAAGTGGCATTGGTGACTCACGCATCGCCACGCAGGCTTACAACTGCCGGATGATATCGTAATTCGCATCAGGTGGAGAGGGAGGAGTGCTGGTCATCGATTGCTGCAGTCATCAGCGACGGAACAATGCACTTAACCAGGCCCGGAGGACATGCCTGCCTCCTTCACCCTTCCTTCTCCTCGGGAAAGTTCTCCTCCACGTAGAAAAGTTGCCTAAAAATGCTCACGTCCTCAGCACGTGACCGAAATGTTTGGCCATAAACAAGGAAAATATGAAAATGAAGAGGCGAACTCGGCGAGTAAAGGATTCGAGGAAATAAGGAGGAAGTTGAAGTTGGGAGTCCGTAATCGGGCTGATATATTTATCCTGCGGAAACTTCGCACGAAGCCTCTTCAAAAATTCATCAAGGAGACGCGCTGAAGTTGACTTCAGCTGAGTTGAGTTCGTGGGCGGCCTCGTGTCCTCCGCCTGCTCCTTTGCTCCTGCGGGCGTGGACATTAACCCCAATTGGCTAAATGGCTCATTAGGTCAGTGGGGGAGTCCTTCTTTCCTGGCTTCAATGGAAATGGAATCGCAAGCGAGTTGCACTGCTGCGTGGTCAGTTATAATTAGGGACATTCGGAGACCGGAGCTTTACGAGGGAGCGATTAAGCGAAAGGATACAGTGGCCACAGCTACCGAGGGATGGGGAGTCCACGCAAAGGAGAGTGTTAAGACCTTCTGGGTTGAGCTCACCCACTGTGGACAAGCGAGTCCTCACTCCCTCTTCCAATATTATTAATTGACGACAAGGATCCTAAGGAACTCGTAAACATATCGGTTACAGCCTGGCCTCGCCAATTGGAAAGTGGCCAGAGTCGTGTACGGGATGCTTGCTTAGTAGCTCCGAAGGGAGCGGCTATGGATGAGCATTATGCCAACGAAAAGTGTGCCTCCTTTAAGGGAGTTGGAGGGTTGATTAATAGGCCATAAACCAGGCGATTATCATTCTAGTTTCGGGAGAAGGGATGGGGGTGAAGGACACACCATCGAAGTCTCTCCCCTTTCTGTGTTCGAGTACCAAACCTCACTCAGGATTACTCAGGATGTGCGATGTTCCACTGTGCCCTCGGTGGTGGTGTGGTGGGTGGAGTGGTGATTGCCACTTGTGCTCGCTGGGGAACATTTTACATTTCTGGTGGTCTCGGGTTCCAATTCCGATTGCCTGGGCAACGTTTACCGTTATGATTGCCGGGCCAAACTTTCTCTCTCCTCCAGCTGGTGATTTTCCCTTGAAGTTGCCCCACAATCAGGGATCTATGGATGTGGGATGAAGGGAACAGGAGAGTTGGGGAGACGCCAGGCTGTAATTGCTTAATTTGATTACGTGCCGCCGTAAAAAGCAGAACAGGAAATTTGCACACACACAAGCTCCGTGCGGGGTAATGAAGTTAGGATGGATGCACGGACGGATGGATGGATGGATGGTTGGATGGTTGGTTGGATAGGTAAATGGGGAGTCAGGCTCAGGACGTGAAGCCTCCCTCAATGGAGCCCCTGCGACTTTAAACTTTATCGCAGACGGCAAACAACTTAATGCGTGTTTCGGCTGAACCTTTCGCCGCCTTCACCCGAATGTCGCAGGCCATTTGCCATTTGCCATAAACAACAAACAAGACGGGGATGGAGGAGTGGGAACAATGGCGTCAAAGGATCGAAATGGGAAATGGGAAACTGTTCGCGTCGGGCGATAATTAGAAGCGCCCAGTGCACGCTCAATTAGAAGCTTGTAGCCGCAACCCAGGCAGCCAGGAACCCAGGAACACGAAACATGGAAGTCTCTCCCACAGGGCTGCACTCTCCTCCCTGCTGCAGACACGCGATGATCCGAAGCGGAGTGCGGCGTGAATGGGTCTAGATGGAGCGATGGGGCAGGGTGAGGGTCCTGAATGTCTTAATTAACTGTTGGCTGCACTCTGCGAAATCAACAGGCCATAAACGAGGGCAGAGGGCAGAGGGGAGTTACTGAGCCCGCTGTTTGCCTCTAAATAATGTCGAGGACGTCGTGCCTCATATTTATGATTCGCAATTATTCTACAACGTGTGGCGGCAAATCTCCGCCTACTCTAGGTCTGCCCTGGAAATTGCACGGTGGAGAAGGGTGAGCTTATCGGATTCTGGCTACACGGAGAGTGCATAAAGGCGAACATGTCGCCGTCGCCAGCAACTCACTCGCACGGGGAAATAATTCTCTTTGCGAGACGCAGAGGAAAGTGTTTGCCAGACAAGTGGAGGCGGAGAGAGGCAGGGAGCGGGTTAGCTGGATTTACATGTCACTTGGCCATAAAAAGAGTTTATGTCTGACATGAGCCGAAAACAATTTGCATATATTTTAGCGCTGGATAACGACTTAATTTAGGAATACATTCGGAGGGGAGACTCGGCTGGGCTTTGTCTTTCCCTCGGGGGGATTGCGTAAGCGGCTTCCAGTTGGGCCACTTACTGGTCCTGCTCACAGTTCCCTTTTGCGCTGCTTTGCCCTTTTCCTGCCCTTTCACGTGGAAGGCAATCCATTTACGGACTCCTCCGTCTTCCTGCCATATTTTCTGCTACATTTCGCGGGGCAGATGAGCGAGATGGAGCGTGTGGCTGTGCTGACAGAGATGCATGTGGCATGCCACGCAGAGAGTGCAGCTCGGCAAATGGCCTGGAATTAGTCAGATGCGAACTTGAGCTACCTTTGAGGGAAGAGTAGGTAGCAGAGAATGAAGAGTCGGTTAGGGGAAGAGATCTTCTCAATGAGAGCTGGCTTCTAATCTGATTCCCACCGACAATGAGCCTTCAAAGTGGCCAATCAAAGTGGAATTGGATTTGGCAACCAGAAGAGGATGGCCAAAAGGCAGACGTGCCACTAAAAGGGGCACTGGAAACAAACTTTTTAATAAGAAATTAATTAAAGAAAGAGTTACTTATAATGTTAATAATATTTTATAGTTTCTTTAAGAGAAAATATAATATTTTAAAGAGAAAAAAAAATACAAATAAAAAGTCGGTCGTATTCCCTGAAATATATACAACTTTCATGTGGAATTGGAAGCATGCATGTGCCTACTAACTACGGAAAAGTAGAAAGGAGGAATTCATATGATGGACAACTACTTCATTAAGAAAGAATAATTTCAAGAGAACTACCTTATGGAATGTTTACTATTTAGTAATAGGAATGCTTAAAAAAAAGAATAAATACAACATTCTCTCCCAGTAGGACTTTGGGTCCTCAAATATGACCAACTTTCATGTGGAATCGGAAGCAGGTATGTGCCTACTAACTACAGCAAAGTAGAAAGGAGAAATTCATGTAGTGATTCTGTCACTGCTCTGCTCCTCATGAATTTCCTTCTGAATTCTCAGTTTAAAGAGAAGTACTTTCTAGAATATTGGCCTGAGATTCCCTATAATTTTTTTAATATTTTTTCCTTTATCTGTAAGGGTGGAAACAGTGCATTATTGACTTACTTATAATGTAAATAATATTTTATAGTTTACAAAAGATAATATTTAAAAGAGAAAATTAGTAAAACCAAGCTGATAAGATAAAGAGATCCTTCAAAGCTAACCCTTTTCCCTCAGTGATAAACTGATGACTTCAAATGCTGTTTGCCTGGACCAGCCTCTGCCTTTAGTGTCCAACTTTGGCCATTACTGGACCCACTTAAAGGGGGGAACCCCAGCGAGCCAGGGAGTGGCATTTTGCAACACTGCCATTCTAATAAACTTGAAACTTTTTTCTAACAAAAAAAAGGAGAGAGGAAAAATGCGATGATGGTTTGAAACGAAAAAACTTGTTCATTGCACTCGTAATCCCCCTTGTTCCGTCGAAACTACGCGGCAACAAAATGGCGCCAGGCATTGGCGCCAAATGAATTGCATTTTGTTGGAACTGGAAGCCCCATCCACCATCTTTGGAACCAGACGCAACGCGAGCAGTTTTATTCACTGCCAAACGAAATTTAACTGAGTTCCAGTTGCACAGCTCAGTTTCACAAATTAATTTAGCATTTTTTTGGTGTGTCTCAGCTGGACGTTAAACTAATTTTCAGGCGCCGCGAACAGAGGGCATTTTTTAAACCATTTTTGGATATCGAAGCTGAAGAGCCTTTAGCTGCTGTCAGGACGCGTCCTCTCGAAGGCCTCTCCAGCTCTCGATGGCCAAGTCAGAGGCAGATGCACCTTGGCACTCAAAACGGGACTGATTGTGTTGTTTATGGTTGCCAGGGCAACTTGTCCAGCAGACAGAGAGGCCAGCGAGGCAGCAGGGGCAGGGAAAACAATTTTGCAATTGGCAATTGGCATGTCGAGAGTCAAGATGCACTCATGCATGTGGAACGGAGCCGAGTCACGGCTGAGTGAGCTCCGGATTCCTGCATACCGATTCCGGCGTTATGGCAACGGCTAGCGAGAAATTATGGGAACGGCATTCATAGTTCGCAGGAGTAGCAGAAGTATCAATAACGCTGGCCAAGGCACACTCAAGTTCAATGCTCATTCCGACTGACTGGCACTGGGTATCATCTCCTCGTCCTTTGAGGCCGATTCCACACTTAATCAAGGGTCAGGCGGCGGCAGGCAGTTAATGAAAGTTTTTACTGACCGCACAAACACAAAAAGGGATTCGGACACAGACACCACAAAAGAGCCGAAAATTAATTTCATGCCTCGGAAAATCCCAAATCGAAAATAATTGTTGTTTTGGGGTAAAAATCCAAAAACACGACAATAAGCCGAATTTTTAAGACCCGCAAGAGCATGGCATTTTTGGCACTAAGCCAAGTGCAAAGCCAGGGGGTGCTTGGACTGTATCTGATGGCCATTGCCCCCCAATGTGTGTGTGGCAGCAACCAGCAACCAGTTCTCTCCACAAACCGCAATTTGTGCAAACACGCAACTCAAGCAAACCGAGGCAAACGGAGGCCGCCTGCGAAATCAAAGACAATTGGCAAAGTTTCTGCAACTTGCTTGATTGGTCAATTGTACCCACTGCGAGCCGGCCGGCAGGACATGCAGGACATGCAATTAAAGTTTGCGGTCTCTTGGCCACCTCAAAGACCCTGTCAATCGTTCTCTGTCCTCCGGACTTTGCCCGGCGCTCCTTTTAATTGCTGGTCGGGATGCATGTGGTCTTGTCCAAGGATCAAGACCAGAAGCAGCGCCTCAACCCCATCCTGGCGTTCGCCTATTGAGCATGTAAATACATGTGCGAATGCAGTCACCTGCGCCAATGGGGGAGTTCCCGGCAAATCGTGCTTTTTGTGCCATAATGGAACTCAAGCCGCTGCCTCCGGTTGGGGAGTTGGCTCCGCATTATGTTCGCGCATTGATCTCAAATTGAATGTGAATCGCGGCAAGCGCGTATCAGTATCAGTGTCTGAATCTGATTCGGCTCTCAATTGGGCACGTGGGAATCGGGCAGGTGTGTGTGGGGGGAGAAAAAGGAGAGGAAACTCGGGAGGAGCACAGGATAAATCAAGGATAAAGCATGCGAAATGGAGTGGCTGCACAGGTAAAAAAAAGGGGTACTGGGAATGCTTAAAATATAGAAATAAATAAAGGATAAGGTATATTTTCCTAATAGGAATTTTGGTGCTGAAATATGTACAACTTTCATGTGGAATTGGCAGCAGGTATGTGCCTACTAACTACGGAAAAGTAGAAGGAAGAAAATCATGTAGTGAATCTGTCACTGCTGCGCTCCTAATAAACTTCTGTCCTGACTAGGAATAATTTTAAGTAAAGTTCTTTCTAGAATATTGGCCAAAAGTTTTCTAAAATTTTTAATGATACCTTCTTTCTCTATTTTTGGATTTTGGGTTCTAAAAAATGTACAACTTTAAGTGGAACTAGAAACATTCCTGCTACCACCTACGATTCTGTCACTGCTCTGCTCCTATAAAGAAGGAAACCTGACTGCTCACTATTAATAGTTTCAAGAGATAGAACTTTAAAGAATATTTTCCTCTAAATCTCAATAATTTTTATACCCGGTACCCATAGGGTACAAGGGTATTATAAGTTAGTGCCAATCGAGGATGTATGTAACAGGCAGAAGGAGGCATCTCCGACCCCATAAAGTATATATATTCTTGATCAGCATCACCAGCCGAGTCGATTTAGCCATGTCCGTCTGTCCGTCTGTCCGTCCGTGTGAGACAACAGATCTCAGAGACTATAAGAGCTAGAGTTACCAAATTTGGTGACAACATTGGAATCTGTTGCACGCAGATCAAGTTTGTTTTAATATTTGGCCACGCCCACTTCCGCCCCCAAAAAAAAAAATAAAAAACGGTATATTAGCTATAGGCGTAATTTTCGACTTAAAGTAAATAGATAGGCTTAATAAGTAGGCGATTGCGGACGTGCTCTGCAAATTTGAGTAAAAAAAAGTTATTAAACAATTAATGCTTTCATGCTCTCTCGCTCTATCGCACTGCTTAGGAACAATTTCGCGTGTCTGAGCTCTTAGCTGTTGGGTGGCAGTAGCGAAAAAAAGTGTTGCGTGCTTTCGAGCGCAGTATTAATTCGTAATGCAGTTGCGAACAGCTGCAGAATTAGTCTTTTTTGAACGTTGCTCAATATGTTTTTAGTAACATTTGACTTTATTTGTCAATTTTTGTTTTTTCCATGTCCGTGTGCTATTTAATTTCACGGGCAATACTTTGGGTACCGGGTATCTCACAGTCGGTCACTCGACTGTAGCTTTCTCACTTGTTAATGATATTTCCTTTCTCTGTAGAGGTAAAACCAATGCACCGACGACCCACTTTCTGGCACCTCAATTTGCATGCACTTTCCTGCTGTTCTACTCGGATTTCCCAAAGCCAAGCTACCCACCCCCGCAGAATATTCCTCCTTGGGGGAGGCTTTTTTGGTGACTCTCTCCTCCTCCTGGTTGATGACTTCATATGCCTTTCCAGAAACTTGTTTTCGTGTTATGGCTCCTTTTAAGTCTCCCTCGGCTTCGGCTGCTGCTGTCCCGGCCACAGACTTTTATGACATTGAAGAACATTAAATTTAACAGCTTATCAAAGCAGTTGACACTTGCCGCCGATCCCAGTCCCCCCATTCCAGAAAGGACATTTACATTTTGGTTAACTGTAAATTGGCTTTGGCCGTGGGGGCAAAAGTTTTTGAAGCTGATTGAGCGCGTTAATTGATTTTCGCGCCAAACAAAAGGCAAAGTTTCAAAAGGACATGGACACACGTCGGGTGTGAATGGAACAGGAGCGGCAGCAGGAGCCGTAGCTGGAGTGTGACTGCCATGAAACAAAAGCCGCAGGAACAGGAAGAACAGCCGGCGGAGGAAGCCAGGAGCCAGGAGCCGAAGCTAAAAGGCCAATTGTTGGCGGTGGCGGTGGCGGTGGCACAAAAAATCGAGAAAAAAAAAACAGAAACAATCCAGAAAACATAAAAGGAAAAGGGACCTAACCGAACTCCGATATGTATGTGGAGGATATATATCGCTATATGTTTGTGTTTGGGCTGGAAGCCCTAAAAAAATATGCCAACAAGGGTGGCGATCCCCGGGATGGTGAGCAGAGAAGTGAAGCAATTTACGAAATGACATTATTTGAACGCAGGACATAAAGAAAGCAGCAGCAGCGAGGACGAAGGAAAAAAATTACCCCAACAACTAAAATAGACAGGGAATCGCTCGGGCTCCAACTCCAGTTCCCAGTTCCCAGCTCCCATTCCCAGCTCCCCTTCCTCCGTCGGCTCCTGCAGTATTGTCCTTGTTGTCACTGCCATTGTCCTTGTTGTTATTGTTACATGAACATGCCATACATATATGTATATATATATTTGGGGGACTTCCCCCTAGTTTTTTTTAAAGGAACGAACGTGTTGCAACTTTACATATTTTTACAATGGGGCGAAAACTATTTTTTTCTCTCGCTGCCGGGAAAAACATTTTCCGGAGAAGGGGAGCGAGCAGGGCAGGTCAATTGCAGGCGATTCTTTGAATTTTTTTCCACTCCTTCCGCTCGGGTATGTGTGGGGGTGCACTCAATGCACGAAATGATAATAAAAGCGAAATAAATTTTATGCAGCGGAACGGAGCGCCGCAGATGATGACGACGATGATGAGGGGGAATGTGGTGCGGAATGACTAACAAAATACAAGAACATTTAAGGATACAGCGAGCGCATAAAGTAAATGAAGTGCATGCAATAACACACACACACACGTGTACACACGAAGGACCCAGTGAATGCCATAAAAGTCTCTCCCTCGCTCCCCCATAAGCCATGACTCAGCCGAGTTTAAGCTCGATAAACGAATATCGATTGCGGGCTCGAAATTAGTCAGCTTTTTTAGGCAGAATTTATCTGAATATTTCGATATTTGCCAACTTGTTCGTTTGGGGCCCATTCGGCATTTTAATTAAAAGCCTGCTGCTGCTGCCCCACTCTGTGTCTATATCTATATGGTACATATATCTATCTGCTGCAATCAACGGCCTGCAACCGAAAAAGCAGCCCTTGTGTGGGGTCAATATTTACCTGCTATGATTTTAAAATGTTATAGTCATTTTCTCTGATATGTATTTTAGTCGAGTGCGAGATTTTCCAGTCATCGCCAGTCTGTGGCAAATTGTGTTTGCCATGTCGAGAGTGTAAAAACAAATAGAAGAGACCCAGACACCAGAGACCAGTAACCAGTGACCAGGGACCCAGAGCCAGGCACCCTGAATGCACTTACAATAAAATCAACAATGTGCTCCAAAGTATTTGCATTCTTGACTTTAATAACTCTCCAAAAATTCGGCAGAGAGAAATAATTGAAATTAAATTTGTAGTTTAAGTTTGAACGAAAGCTCTTAAAAAAGGATGAAGAGATTTTGGTGGAGAAATCATAAGAGGATATTTACTTATATGAATGCTACTATATTTGAATAGTTTTAATGGCTTTATTGTAAGAAAAATAAAAGTTTAATTAAGATGGTTAATGGGATGCTACAGAAATCAATAGGGTTTTGAAATCACTTAAAAAGGTGTCTAAAAAAATGCTACAAAATGTGTCATCGAAAAAGAAATTGGCTTTAAAATTCAGCCTCAAAATTTGTATTGCATACTTTTAGATACATCTTAAATTGATTCCAAATCCTCTGGTGATTTCTGGGATACCTCCAATAGTATTTATTATATTGTAATGCACATTTTCTTATAAGGAAATATTCTTTCTAATGCTTAAATAATGGCTAGAAAGTATAATTATTACCTTTTCATAATAGTTTTTAGTCATTATTTTATAATTGTTACATTCATATTAATAATTTAAAAATATAAAGTTAGGAAAAATAATTATTAAGCCCAATTTTGGATTTACTCCCAAATGGTGTGTAATTAAAATAAATATTTAAATTTAATGTAATTTTTAGCTTGTGCCTTCCTTATTTTGTTTTACTAAAAACTTTTGCAGTTATAAAAACAGTTGCATACTTTTAGGCTCATTTTAGGTGCTTTCAAACCGATTTAAATAAATATAATTTTATCACATAATTACCGAATAAATGTATGTACTTTCAAAAGAGTTTCTGCTTTCGGGAACCCCCTCGACATACTTTGCATAGCAAAGCAAACAAAATGTTGGCTGTTCAACATATTGAACACAAAGTAAAATGGTTCAAATTTGCAGTTCGGGGGCGGCGAGTTCTGCGAGGGAACATGGAGGGACATGGAGCTGGCGATGGCGATGGAGTTGGAGTTGGAGCTGGAGCTGGAGATGAGGGCCAATGCAATTGTAGCCAGCAAGCCAATGCCAATGACAGATGCAATTATGCAAATGCATATGTGCGGGGGGCAGAGTGTGTGCGAGTGCGATTGGGTGTGCCAGTGTGCGTGTGCGAAAGCAACAATGCATAATGAATGCTCTTCGATGCGTGGGTGTTCGTGTCATGTTGAATATGGACACACAAAAGGTTGCCACCGGACCAGTGATGCATGGAACTGCCATGCAAGTGCAACTGCAACAACGGCAAATGTGACTGAGTGAGCAATTCCATCTGCGTCCATCTCCCCGCCGGTTCCCAGAGCTCGGGCAACCTTTGATTTATCCAATGAAATTGTTAATTTCGCAACCAAAGCCAATTTATGTCGGGGAGACGGAGGCCATGTAGCCACAAAAATTGCATCAGCATCGACAATAATTGACTCGGCATTGAAGTTTCCTTGCAGCCGCAGTTAATTCAGTTTCGGTTTCCGTTTTTCCCCCCTCTGACTTTTCCATTTACCAAGTTCGCATTTGGCGAATTTCCATCTGCCACTCCAGCTGGTAGCTGGGAGCTCGGAGTTCGAGTTTCCGATTTCGACTTTAGTTTTTGGGGCCGTAGAAAACGAATTTCAATTAAAATCACTGGCAATTGCAATTAATTGATTTCCATTTAAATTTTAATTTAAATCAATTGCCCTGCCCAGGCCTCACACCCAATTATACTCGTATATTGTTGTTAAATCCCGTCGCCAGCCATCTCCCCATCTCCCCTTGAATTTGTTTCATTTGCGGTCCAGGGAGGGGCTTTGTTGGGTCCAAATGGGTTTGGGCGCATTCCGTCTGCGGAGATCAATGTCAGATGCAAATCCATTTACCAAAGCTCGTTTGATGGCTTTAATTGGCTTTGATTGCAAAATAACAAGTGCATTTAATGCCTGTACATAGACAGGGGGGTGGAAATATGGGGCGGAACCGGAAAGAGTTGCCATTTTAAGGGTGAGAAAATCGGTTGTGCAAGCGTTTTTAAGCCGGAATATTTATATAATGATAGGGGAAGGTAATATAGGATAATCAATAATGTCTGTAATTTGACTAAAAGGTTTATTTTTAAGATTTCATACAGAGATCAGAAAGCGTCGCTTTCATAGTGTGACCAATCTGCTTTTGAGCTTGAATGTGTAGAAAAGATAGGGTTGCCACACAGACGGTGAAGCTAAGAGTTTAATACTAAAATCTTTAATACTAAGACTTCAAGTTAATATTTTTATATAAATGTTCTTATGTATTTATAATGTATTTATATGTATTATATTGAAAATTCTTACAATTTATTCTTATTATTTATTTCTTTTTCGTTTTAATCTTTATTTATTTATTTATTTTTTTATAAGACAGAAAAGGGTTTGCACTGCTTTCTAAGATGTTTTTTCGTCGTAGCCCCTTCACTTCCAAAATCTCTTTACATTTCTCTACCAAAAAATCATGTACAGTTGTGTTCAAGAGCTCCACTACAACTCGTCGCAGTCCACTTGACTGCAGAAGTCCTCGAATCCCCCGAAAAAAAGGGGGAAATTGTCACCCCAGCCAGCGTGAGTGACATGTGTGAGCGGGTATCATACATCCGAGCCCATTTCATCGCGTGTCGTAATCAAGTCAAAGCCAGGCCTCCATTACACCCATACACCCCGTACAGGAAGGACCCACAGCCACATCCACGGATTCCCTGGGCCTCCATTTACTTCCGGTGCGGGCTTTTTCGGTGTGACAAGCCACATTTCAGCCGCAGAGTCTTTTGTTTGACGCAAAATTCAATTAACGCGCAACGGGAGCAGGGGGAACTCGCAG
The DNA here is from genome assembly GCA_008042615.1 of Drosophila auraria. Classification (NCBI taxonomy): domain Eukaryota; kingdom Metazoa; phylum Arthropoda; class Insecta; order Diptera; family Drosophilidae; genus Drosophila; species Drosophila auraria. The sequence continues at coordinate 26,107 of VNJW01013568.1, forward strand.
GCAGAGAGCCAATTTACAGTTAACCAAAATTTAAATGACTTTCAAGGGATGTGGATGTGAATGGGGTTCCGTACCCCAATCCAGTTTTGACACATGGCCCGTCGCGTCGTCGCTGCCGATGCCTCCGCCGGGGTCTTTGATAAGTTATAAAATTTAATGCGCCATCATGGTCGTAAAATCTGCGAGACGACAGCCGCCGCGGCAACAACTCAATGCCGCACACAATATAGAGTCATGAGGCGGAAGGAAATGAAAAGGAGACAGTTCCAAAAGCGAGCCAAGTCGGAAAGAAGCATAAACAAGCGAAATATGCGAGATGAACGACGCGGGACAAACGTGGAGTCAAGGATATTTCGAATTCCATTGGCATACGCCGGCTTCCCGCGCTACCTTCTGTCGAAAGTCCGGCATTTTCCGCAGGTGTTTTCCTTCGGTGCTTTCCTCTGGTGCTTCCCCCTGGCCTGGCCCGCCTGATTTAAATTATTCGCATGCCTGTCCTGGGGGCCAGGCCCCCGGCATAAATTCCCAGCTGGCGAGAGAATTTTAACCAAAGCCAATTGGCCAAGATAAGATGTAATGGCCCTTTATGGCCCAGTTCTCTGTGGCCACACATGCTGGCCGGCTACCCGGCTGGCCGGTGTCGCCTCTGGTTATCTGCAAGAGTTACGAGTGGCCGGTACCCTGGCTCGGAGAATGACCAGCTGGAGCGGCCCTGTCTCCGGAGTCAACGACACTACTGGCTGCACTTGGCTGCAATTGTTGCACGAGCGAGGTTTAATGGCCGTGGCATGATTTAGCACAACGCCAGGACACCAGGACACCGGGACACCCTGTCGCGGCAGACGGAGTCCAGACAGGAGTCGAGCCACAGGATATTTTTTTTCTTCGGCAAGGCAGGGAGTGAAGGCCACACATTGGCAATGCCGCCAAGTCCCTGCTCGAGTGCTCGTCCCAGCAGGCAGCTGCTCCTTTCCCACGTGCATCACTCGAGTTGCCGCAATTTACATTCAATTTTAGATCAATACACAAGCATAATGGCAGTGCCGCCGCCCTCCAATACAACTCCAACTCCGGCTGCGACTTCCACCTCAACTCTCCAGCCACCACGGCAATGAGTGGGCGGCATTTCGGTATCATTTTTATTGCTTCTTGTGGCGGAGCTAAAGCGATTTGGTAACAATCGCAGAGGTGGTGGAGGCAGTGCTGTTAGGTTGGATATATTTAATTTATTGAGTTAATATCAAAAGCAGCTGTTTTTTAGGTAAAAGTACTAAGAAGTTTTTAAGTTGTGTCAAAAGAATGATTTAAGGATTTCATATTTTAAATATTTAAAGTATTAAAAGCGTGAAAGCATTGTGCATAGGGCATAACTCTTTAAAAACTGTTATACCCAGAGATTCAAATTTTTTTGGACAAATCAAAGCTAAAAATAATCATAACTAAGTCAAAACTGGTTTAATTTTAAATGGAAAAGCTTTTCTATGTTAGTTTTTAAATGGTTAATTAATCCGCAAGCTAAACTTAAGAAATTCAGAAAAAAATTCATTTGTCTATAATTTGATTTTTGGCCGTAAAAAGCTCTCCGAAATCTTTAAAAAATTGTTAATCTTTATACACTAATGGAAACCATTATTCCCAGAGATTGAAGTCTCTTGGTTGTACAAAACACAGCTAAAACTGATCATATCTAAGCCAAAACAGCCTTAATTTTAAATCGAAAAGCTTTACTATAATCATATAATCTGCAAAGTAACTTTAAAAATATTTCAATAGCTATTTCTTTTTCTCTTAAGAATAAGCAGTTCCCTTTATAAAATAAATAAATGGGGAGTTTAACTAGATATTTCAGCCATATTTCCGCTATATTCCACTTGAGTTTCCTACCATTTTTAAAGGGCAATTATTTTTGCAAAATTCAATAACTTGTAGCCTGTCAACTTTTGGCATCACTAAGTGGCGGAGTAACCTCATGCCAGGTCGCCTGCTCCTGGCGTGCTGATTTCTCAGGTGGTCGCTTTCGCACATGTATTTACATTCACAATGCCACCCGGGGGAGGGGCCAGGGGCTGGGCCAGGAGACAAAAGCTGGCGGGGATGGATGGATGGCGTTCCTCGCCTCGACTTTGTCGTGACTTGCTGCTGCCATCGCCGTCTTGCTCCGGACTTTTCCCTCGCCGACATTCTGCCATTCTTCATGTTCATGCTCATGCTCCTGCTCACGCTCCTCGTGTTCATGGACAAACATTACTTGCATCTTTGATTGTGGCTGGGAACTATAACTACGCCACTCGAAAGTTGTTCAACAATTAAAAGTGTTCGAGACGAGAGCCCTCCAAAGTGGCGCACAATTGCCCCGGGGATTGGGCTCCTCACATGGGCGTCGTCGCTCGAGTGTCCGAGGACCACAAACTTTAATTGCATGTCCAGCTCAAAGTGCGGACAATTGGCCATTGGAGCAATTTGCCAAAGTTTTGCCAGTTTGCCAGCTTGTCAGTTTGCCAGCTTGGAAGCTTGGAAGCTTGCCGCCAGCCAGTCAGTCAGTCTGAGCCAAGCACCAGAGATGACAGCTTAATCTGCATGGAGTAAAGGCAGTTGTTTCGGTGAGCATATTTGCTTTTATAGAAATTTCCAATTTAGAAAAAGAGTTTTCCATATTGATGTAGGCCTCATCTATCATTCAGGCAAACTTATTAAAAAGGTGTTATCTATCAATCTGTGGACAATCTGTCAAATGCGAGAGACAGCCTTTGGTTTTGCTGGAATTACTTTGCCTGCTGGCTTTTAGATTTAATTTTATAGAGTGTGTACTTAAAAAAAATATTCGAAAGAGGATTTTTTAGTGTTAATGATTGTCTTTATTTTAAATATTTTTTTTTATTTATTTTATTTTATTTAATTTAAATTTCCGCGGCTTTACTCTGCTCCTTCTTTATATCGAGTGAAGTTGGCTGCGCTTCATTGATCTTTATCGTGTTATCGATAATGAATACTACATTTTATTAGTATAGCAAGTACACACTAGACTACAATACATTACAGCATGTTCACACTTAATTCTATAAATTTAAGCATTTATTAAATATTTGTTCACATCTTAATAAAAAATCTGACAATGGCCAGTTTTTTTCTGGTCATATGGCCAGATTTTTCTGGTCATGGTCAGAAAAAATCTGGGAAATAAGGTAATATTTTTGGTACTTTCTGGGCAATTTATTACATTTTTTTTTTAATAATGATCTGTTAATAAATTTAAATCTCCTAAAACAACATGTGATTTATTTTTAAAAATTAGTCATTTGTACTTTAAGAATATTATATTTTTTCTGTGTATTGATCCAATAAAAGAGTTAAAGCTCCGACTTGATTTTTTTCCTTTAGTCTTCAGTCCGCCATCAATTCCGTCTGATGTGGGGAATTTTTAATAGTCCGACGCTGGCACGGAGCCGGAGCGGAAAAGCAAAGAAACCGGGATTTATGGGGATTCCATTCTCATTAGTTTTTATTAGTTTTTGCTCCTCTGTTCCGGCTTCCCGGTTTGATGGCGAGCTTGGCCATCACTCTGGCACTTAACATATTATCCTAATTCGTTTCATTGCTGACATCTCTTTATCGTGTGATTCATCCTGGTTTGCCTTTGGCTGCGGCATCCTCTGGCCCACTTTATCTCAAGTTTATCTCAATTTGAGGGCGGAATCCTGCTCGCTCCTCCTTAGAGCATTTGGCATGCACTTCTCGAGCACACTAATCGCTTTGTCTGGACTTGGGACTACACTCCTTGGCTTTTCCCATGCCTGCGGGCCCTTTTCTCAAAATCCTTAGTCACTGTGCCAGTGCCACGCCCACACTAGACATCCGCCTGTTCCCCCGAGGAGCTGTGGAAATTTGCCAGCTCATCATTTGTGCAGGGCTGTGTAATTAAAGGCGCTCGAAAAACTCGACCACAGCATGAGGAGGGGGACGGAGACGAGGTGCCGAGTGAGTTGCCATTCCTGGTACTGCCTTTTCATGTTGATTATGCTAATTCCGAGTCGAAGCTGAACACGAAAACCAGTGAACACGACCGCTCTTACTGCCACACTCGCAATCTCCTTTGAACCGGATCTCCGGCACAAAGGACCTCGTAGTCGCTCGTAGTCGCTGTCGTGGTCCTTCCGTCGCATTTCCTGCCGCAGGGCGGCGTCGGCAAGATGATGACTACCAAGGAGCAGACGAATCGCTTCGTCTGACACTCTTAATGAAAAAATGCTGCATAATCTTGGCCAGCTTTCCTGCGCTGCTCCGCCTCACGACATGTCCTTGTAATTAAAGGCCTGGCAGGTGGGGGGCTTGAGCCAAATGGATTCCTTTCAGGATTGCTCGGGTTACCGAGTAGCACTTCACAGCTCTGGCCATTAGCTCCACACTTCGATGGCTAAGCACAAAGCTGGGGGAAAAGGGGAAAGGAAAGCGACTCTGAAGTGAAATATGCGCAGCTGACAGTTTTGAAAAATGAAAGCCGAGAGGGCGGCGGCCCAGGAGCAGCTCCAGCGGAAGCGGAAGCGTTCGTTCGGCTCGTGCGAATATTGCAAATGTGGCGGAAAATATGGCGTCAGTCAAAAGTCAGCGCAGCGCGTTTAATGCCCGCGACAGCAAATAAATTGCATTTCCACTGCAGCAGCCAGTGGGGAAAAGCAAAGGGAAGGCCAGGAGAAGGGAATAAAGAATAGAGAATAAAGAACGGAGAACAGAGAAAGTGCCAAAGGAAAATTCGCACAGCTCTGTAGATGGGAAATGTGCAAAAAGCAATTTCAATCCAGCGACGACGACGTCGACGAGGCCACCCGCTGAGCTGCAAAGGTGCGAAAGGCAAAAGGCTCTCCGACTGCCTCCGAATTCGCGCATCCGCCCGAGTGCCACTGGCAGCGCGTATCCCTTTACGGCCATTCCCCGGAACGCCGCTTAATTACCGCTCCGTTCCAGTTGGCCACGCAGCCCCCCGAATGTCTCTCTCTGGGCAGGCATATCCTAAATTAAGTTGTTATCCACTGGAAAAATATGCAAATTGTTTTTGGCTCATGTCAGACATAAACTTTTTATGGCCAAGTGACATGTAATAGTGGCTCCTCCTCCGCAGCTCCCCAGCTCCATTTGTCTGGCAAACACTTTCGTCTGGCGTTGTTGCCGCCGAAATAAAAATAAAAACAAGAACCAGAAAAAGCGCCCATCGAAAAGCCGAAGAAACCCCCAAAAAAACACCTTTGTGGGAGTGTGAGCGATGTGTTTGCGTTCAGGCACTCTCCGTGTAGCCCGGATCAGATAAGAGGAGCAACCGCCTCCATCCACGTCGGAGTAGGTTTAAAAACCCCCTTTTAAAAGCCAACTCCAGTGCAATTTCCAGGCGGAGGCCCAGAGTAGGCGGAGATTTGCTGCCACACGTTGTAGAATAATTGCGAATCATAAATATGAGGCACGACGTCCTCGACATTATTTAGAGGCAAACAGCGGGCTCAGTAACTCCCCTCCGCCCTCTGCCCTCGTTTATGGCCTGTTGATTTCGCAGAGTGCAGCCAACAGTTAATTAAGACATTCAGGACCCTCACCCTGCCCATCGCTCCATCTAGACCCATTCACGCCTCACTCCGCTCCGGATCATCGCGTGTCTGCAGCAGGGAGGAGAGTGCAGCCATGTTCCGTGTTCCTCGGTTCCTGGGTTCCTGGCTGCCTGGGTTGCGGCTACAAGCTTCTAATTGAGCGTGCACTGGGCGCTTCTAATTATCGCCCGACGCGAACAGTTTCCCATTTCCCATTTCGATCCTTTGACGCCATTGTTCCCACTCCTCCTCCTGGTTCCTTGTTTGTTGTTTATGGCAAATGGCAAATGGCCTGCGACATTCGGGTGAAGGCGGCGAAAGCTTCAGCCGAAACACGCATTAAGTTGTTTGCCATCTGCGATAAAGTTTAAAGTCGCTGGGGTTCCATCGAGGGAGGCTTTGACTCCCGAGCCTGTCTCCCCATTTACCTATCCAGCCAACCAACCATCCATCCATCCATCCATCCATCCGTCCGTGCATCCATCCTAACTTCATTACCCCGCACGGAGCTTGTGTGTGTGCAAATTTCCTGTTCTGCTTTTTACGGCGGCACGTAATCAAATTAAGCAATTACAGCCTGGCGTCTCCCCAACTCTCCTGTTCCCTTCATCCCACATCCATAGATCCCTGATTGTGGGGCAACTTCAAGGGAAAATCACCAGCTGGAGGAGAGAGGAAGTTTGGCCCGGCAATCATAACGGTAAACGTTGCCCAGGCAAACGGAATTGGAACCCGAGACCACCAGAAATGTGAAATGTTCCCCAGCGAGCACAAGTGGCAATCACCACTCCACCTACCACACCACCACCGAGGGCACAGTGGAACATCGCACATCCTGGCTAATCCTGAGCGAGGTTTGGTACTCGAACACAGAAAGGGGAGAGACTTAGATGGTGTGTTCTTCACCCCCATCCCTTCTCCCAAAACTAGAATGATAATCGCTTGGTTTATGGCCTATTAATCAACCCTCCAACTCCCTTAAAGGAGGCACACTTTTCGTTGGCATTATGCTCATCCATAGCCGCTCCCCTTGGAGCTACTAAGCAAACATCCCGGACACGACTCTGGCCACTTTCCAATTGGAGAGGCCAGACTGTAACCGATATGTTTACGAGTTTCTTAGGATCCTTGTCGTCAATTAATAATATTGGAAGAGGGAGTGAGGACACGCTTGTCCACAGTGGGTGAGCTCAACCCAGAAGGTCTTAGCACTCGCCTTCGCCTGGACTGTGACCACTGTATCCTTTCGCTTAATCGCTCCCTCGTAGAGCTCCGGTCTCCGAATGTCCCTAATTATAACTGACCACGCAGCACTGCAACTCGCTTGCGATTCCTGTTTCCATTTCCATTGAAGCCAGGAAAGAAGGACTCCCCCACTGACCTAATGAGCCATTTAGCCAATTGGGGTTAATGTCCACGCCCGCAGGAGCAAAGGAGCGTTGCGGAGGACACGGAGCCGCCCACGAACTCAACTCAGCTGAAGTCGACTTCAGCGCGTCTCCTTGATGAATTTTTGAAGAGGCTTCGTGCGAAGTTTCCGCAGGATAAATATATCAGCCCGATTACGGCCAACTCCCAACTTCAACTTCCTCCTTATTTCCTCGAATCCTTCACTTGCCGAGTTCGCCTCTTCATTTTCATATTTTCCTTGTTTATGGCCAAACATTTCGGTCACGTGCCGAGGACGTGAGCATTTTTAGGCAACTTTTCTACGTGGAGGAGAACTTTCCCGAGGAGAAGGAAGGGTGAGGGAGGATGGCATGTCCTCCGGGCCTGGTTAAGTGCATTGTTCCGTCGCTGATGACTGCAGCAATCGATGACCAACAACCTCTCTCTCCTCCTGATGCGAATTACGATATCATCCGGCAGTTGTGAGCCTGCGTGGCGATGCGTAAGTTACCAATGCCACTTTCCCTGAACCGAAGGATACAGCTTAGTCCTTGTCGGACACAGAACTGAGCTCGACAGGACACAACCTCTCAGTCGCAGTGTCCTGACACTTCTCCGATTGCGGCAACCAGGAAGAGAGAAAAGGGAAGATGCAGTTCGAACGCTTTTGATTTCAGTTTGTCAATGCTTTCAGTCCACCTCCTCCGACCTCATCATCCGACTGTTCATGAAACTGCAATCGGACGCTGGCAGTCCCTGTCAGTTCTAGGAGGGATGCAGAGCCTCCCCCGCTCTGCATTTTTGACAAACGAAACCCGCACTGAGCTGACAGCTTGCCGGGGAAGGGGTTCCACCTGCCAGGACATCCTCTGCGGCTCTGGGGCTATCCCGGCGCCATGGCGACTCACATATTAATTATTGGCTTTCGATATTGAAACAGAACCCGCTGCAAGTGCTCCGAGGCAGCTGACAAATCGATTTCTTTCCTTTTTCCATAGCTGCTCCGGAGGATTGCCCTGACCCTCACAGGAGTCCAGTTTCAGCTTCAATTTCTGGACATCCCCGGACATCCCAGGACATCCCAGGACATCCATTGGTGTCAATTAGGCTGCGGACCGCTTTGTCCGCCTGCAAATTGTCATTGCATTATGGATTCCCTTCCGTTGCCATCGCATTGCGCATTCATTGAGCTGCTTATCACGGGATGTGGCTGCTCCTGCCTGCCGGAGGAGTGTCGGGTATCCTGTGTCCCCTATCAGCCGCTCCATCCACATATTTTCCAACTCATTTCACCGCGAGTTGTGCGGAATCATCTGAAATTCAAATGTCACCGCTAAAAAGCGTAACCTTGTCGGAGTCCGCCTGTATCCTGTATTCTGTTGCCAGCCTCCTGGAGTTCTCCATCATCCGTGTCATCATCATCCCCTTTCCCCCTTTTACGATCGAATGCTAATAAAGCCGTCTGGCGGCGGCGCCAACTTGCATAATTCAATTACATCCGATGCAGACTCGTAAAACTAAATCAAAGGAAAACAAAGCGTCACGCTTCATTTACTTTAGTACAACTCTTCGGCAGGGAGCTCCCTTATCCTGGCTCATCCCCAATCCCTCATCCCTTATTCCTGGCCTGGCCGAAGCAGCCAATTCGGAGTAGCGACACATCCAGCCCGAGCAATAGGAGCAATAAAACCTTTCACCAAAGAAGTTTGGCTTGTCTTCGCTTTATTCCACATACTAGGACTTACTCCCAACTCCTGGCTGGTTTTCGGTGTCTATTGCTGGTGTGGTTTGTCCATCTCCCGAAGTCTCCTCTGGCAATGAAAGTTTCCCGTCGACTCTGGCACTCTGGAGGCCCTGCTTTGCATGGGAAAACTGCCCGACTGACTTTTCCGGGGCACTAAAACTTTGAGTCCATAATAATATCCGGACTGCCGTGGAATTGGCCCATAAAGCTGCTCTGGAATTATTCGGTTATTTTTTCTTTTGAATTTTGAATTGCATGCCGCTTTTGTGTGCATTTTGACTTTCCCAACACTGTTCTGTGGATTGTCACCTTTCTAATGGGAGTGAGGACAATCCTGTTCCATAAACTCGCGAGTCATCCGAAGCAACTCTGTTAGCTGTTATTCTTCGCTGCTTATTGAAGAAATCAACCTAATTTTGTTGAAAATAAATAAAAAACTGGTTCAAATTGCAACTTTGGCTAAGTTGAAATATCTCCGAGTTGATTGTCCGGAACTTACTTAGACTTGGTAGCATTCTTTGCAACTTTCAAGGCAACTCTTGCAACTAGGATTTATTTTATGTTATAATTGCAAGAGCTTCGATTTATTAAAAAAATATTAATCTCCGTAGTTAACAGTCTTTAAGTGCTTGAAATATGTGGCGGCAAGAGAGCAATCTCCCCCATGTGGCAGCTCCAGAGCGGAAATGAAGGATGGCCATGCCGCAGTCGCATCTCTCATCTTTTCCACGCCATTTTCCACTCCAGATAGCTCCGCAGGATGTTTGATTTGACAGCCATTCAAGAGTGCTGCAGTTGCATTCTCGAGTCTCAAGGATGTGCTGGTCATTTCTGGCGAGAATAATGCACAATGTGCCTGCTTTTCCCCCTCATGACTGTCTGCAAGTGCTTCCTTATTCTCGGATCCTGGCGCCTGGCATCTCCTAGTGGGCAACAATCTGCAGGCTGTCAGGATTACTTTCGTGCGGCAATTTGTTGGCCAGTCGGCCAGTCGGCAGGCAGCTCTCCTTCTTGGTCACGTGCCCATTTTGTTTACTTGCCGCATTAGGGGGGTTCCCTGTGTTTCCTTTTTATTGCCATTTGATTATGTTTTTTTTTTTTCTATATATTCCCATTGTTAGCTGCTTGCCACAGATCAACGCATATTTGTTCTTTCTTCCGCTTTATTATCCCTAATGCACCCTTTCTTTTTCCTGGTGTGAACTTTAACACTCTGCTGTCGCTTTTTCTCCGGCTTATCCCTCGTCCTTCGAGTCCTGCAACAATTTAGTGCTCTTGGAGTTTTTCCTGCTTTTCCATTTGCTGTGTGGAGTGGCTGTGGCTGCTTATTGTGTGGCTTGGACTGTCATTTGTTGCATCGAGAGGGTTGCGACTGGCTTTGGATTTTCTTTTACGCTTTTTCTTTTCTTTTTCTAGGACTTTTTCCCAGGACTCATTACCAGATAAATCTCTGCAAAGTTATGTGGGGGGAAAGGGTTTGAAAGTCTTAATGGGTTTAAGAAGGGATATGGCTGTGTGCTTCGCTGATAAGTTCGCGTCTGGGGGATTAGCGGTGTGTTATCAGAAGGTAGTTTACCTTCTTTTACCCTCTTAGAGACCCAGCTTTATCAGTCAATTTATTTGTTGGCGGTTTTATAGAGTCACGTGCTGTTAAAATTTCATTACATTTTGAAGGATTTCCCGGATCATGTCCACCTGCCTTGCTTCGATAACTTTTTATTACTCTGACAGTTTGCCAAGTGTAATTGAATTTTCCCTGCGACTGTATTTATACCGCTCCAGTGCCGATTTCACCGAATTTAACTGCCCGTCAATTGTTTTAACCAAGTTGTGCAATTTGCGAGACTGCAAATTAAATCCATTGGCGCCGCCATTGTGCCCGACTCGCAATTAGTGGCACCAGTTGGGACTGGGACTGGCACTGGTCAGAGGATGGATGCCCTTTTTGCCTCGTTCCGCTGCTGATTCGTACAGATTGGATTAGTGTCAGTTGCCAGTTGCAATCGAAAAAAATGAAGCAACAGTTGCAGGCAGCAAAGGGAAAGGACACGGAGCTCAGACACTGCGCATGTGCCCACACAGGACTCGAAGTAGGAGTCGGAACACCTTTCGGTTTTAACTCCTAGTTGAATGTTATGTAAACAAACGACAGTCGAACCACCGGCGGCTGACGAGCCTGTGGTCTGTTCGGCACTGGGCTTGGCTTCCGGACCTTTGACAACGTCCCTGTCAGACCTTAAAGTCGTAGCTGTAAAACCCCTGAGGGTAGGTGCTCCTCTGATGAAGGTTGACCCGTGTGTATCGTCAGATGCCATGTCGTTTACTTTCTGTAATGAAACACCTTTGATATGGGAATCCCCCAACGAGGAATGCCAGCGAATCCCGCATTGCTTGTCAGCAGTTTGAGTTGATTGCTCCGGCAAAAGGGTTGACACTTCTCCACATGCCGCATATCCTTTTACGGGCTAAGGGAAGGGAAGGAGCTCGGAAACTAGGCAAATATTTGCACTCCATAATGCAATAGTTGTCTATTGAGGCGATGGAGGAGGGATTGTGATCCGAAACTGAAGTTAAATTTAATTTAATGTAACACGGGATAAGAGGGATTTAAAATTAAATATTTTTTGTGCTTAACAGGAAGCTTAAAAGGTTGTCTTAAAGGGGTTTTAGTATTTAGAATGAAATATAAAATATTAATATTCAGAATATAACATTAAATACACATTTATGTATAAAGAATATGTAGAAATATAAATAAAGGATTTGTTAAATATTTCCTCTACTTGCCAGGAAGCTAAAAAAATTGTCTCAAGAGGGTTTTAATATTTAAAATAAAATAAAAAATACATATTTAATATTAATATTTAGAATATGACATTAAATACACATTTATGTGGAAGGAATCAGTATAAATAAAAATAAAGGAAATATTAAATATTTCCTCCACTTACTAGAAATGTTAAAAGGTTGCCGTAATTTAGTTTTAATATTTAAAATAAAGTAAAATGAAAATATACATTTAATATTAATATTCAGAATATAAAATTAAATATACATTTATGTGGAAAGAATTAGTACAAATATAAATAAAGGAAACATAAATGTATAATAAAAAGATAAGACTTTAAAAGCTAACTCTACCTTGGTTTTTCTCTTACTTATTCCCTTTTTAAATAAAAGTCAAGGATTTTCTGTTGAAAAATCTTTTCTTATCCCCCAGAGTTTTGCAGAAAATATTCCCAAGAATTCTGTATTATTTGAGCACATTTTCTGTTTACTTTTACAGCTTAAATAAATCCTGATGGTTTTTCCTGGAATATTTCCTGTATATCTTTGCTTAACTCTTTGATTTCCCTCCTAAAAGACTTTACATAAATATCAAATTGATCTATATCGACTTAAACTCTAAAATCAAGAACATCTGCATGCCTTTGGGCTATTCGCCAAATATATATAAACCCTTTGACCTTAGCCGCAAATGGTTGCAATCGAGGCCCGGCAGACCACATACAAAAATCACACATACGCCGTGTGGTGCTGTAACTCGCCACACATACAGACAACCGCCGGATTGCGTGACCAACACTCATGTGTCGGCATGTAGTTCGATGGTGTGTGTGTGCTGCTCTGATTAGAATAACAACAAAGTGGCAGAGGGGGAAGGGAGAAAGGGAGCTAGGTTTGCAGAGGTCGCAGGGCGCCCCACTTGTGTTTACATAAAATCAAAAAGTTGACACTAATTGAAATATGCCAGGGATTAAGAGCCACTCAATAAATGCCAGCCAACGAACCCCAGCCCCCCAGGCTGAGTCTCAAGTTTCCCGCCGACCGCAAAGCCATAAAAGAATATTATGCAAATTTGATGTTCCGCTCGAACACTTTCCCAGCGAAGGAGAGCCTCCTACCCGTCCTTCATCGAAGGGTCCTAGTCCACTTTCTTCACTTAGTGGCTCGTTGATTGAATGACCACTAAGTGCTTTGGGCACAACAACAGCCACGACAGCTAAGGCTATGGAGCTGAGGACAAACAATAAGCCGGGTACTTGAATTATGTCGGGCTATGATTTCAGCTTCAGAGAGTATAGCAAAATATGAACAGATTAGTCAAGGTTCTCAAGGGTTCAAGGCTTCAATTCTGCCTCTTTTTAGCCGCCACAAAAAATGGTTAGCAAAAAACTTTGCCTTCCACGTCATAAATCAATGATTATGCTATATTTTTTCTGAAAACACCAACCACTTGCTGTTGTGATACAATCGGGAGCCTGGTTTCCCCATTAAATATTCATTCTGGCCTCCCTGATACCGAGGACACATCCCCAAATGCGCATAACTAACACATCCCCTATCAGCTCGAATGGAAAATGGAAACATTAGCTTTAATGCGTCCGCCCAATTCCCCGAGTTTATTAAAATCGCGTAAAATATATTCCGCTGTTGGCCGATTTTAATGAACCTGTAATGCGCATGGACCCTGGTCGAAATAACACCTGCCCTCGTACCTAGCTCCCAGCACCGACAGACAAATTTTCAGCAATAAATTTTGATAGCTGATTAAAAATAACGAGCGACATTCGCTTTTGTTGTCCTTGTAAATGGAAAATGATTGCAAATGTTGGAAAAAGCAGTGGGGAATGGCTACTTTTGTTGTTCTCCGCCGGCTAATTTGTTCAGACAATTAATTTTTGTTAGGTGTTGGCGGGAACAACACAGCTTGTTTGGGCTGAAACAGATTTTTATCTTTAATAATATTTTAAAATGTTATCAGGAAATGAAGCCTTAAAAAAATGTATTTTTTAATACCAAATAAATATTAAAGAGCCTAAAGAAGAAGCACTGCTAATTATCATGAAAGCACTTAATATTAAATAAACATTAACCCCAATCCAAGCTGAGAGTTCATGACCTTTTGCCAGCAATTTGAGTTTGGTCAACAAGGAAAACTAAAGGCAAACAAAATAGAGTGCTGAGCGATTCAGAATCGGAGGCAAGCTCACGATTCAATTAGAAATGAAAGCCACTTTGTAATTGAAACACGGGGATGGGGATGAGGATGAGGATGACACCCACAGGGCAGAGCACTTCGATGTCCTTTTAATTGCAGGAGAATGACCCAGACTGAGCTCAGCAGGAACTGAAACAGAAACAGAGTAAATATTGTGCCAGCCTGAAATTGTTCCAAGGAAAAGCCCGGGAACGTGTCTCTCCATGGATTGCCTCTAATGATGAAACCAAGACGAGGCAGAACAGATTATTATTCATTACTGACTCAGACTCCGCCTCGGCAGTCCTTGCAAGTAATTGAAAAGTTTGTCCCCACTCCACCACCATCATCCATTCAGCAGCACATCTCATCAGCTCCTTTCGGTGCCGGAGACAATGCCAACTGCTCAATTTGTCACTTGCCGGAGTTGGAGTCTGGAGTCTGGAGTTGGGTCTTGGAGGCGTGGCGGAGACTGACAGATGATGCGTGTGACTAAGCGGAAAATTCTCCAAAGGAAACTTCATTTTCCCGAGGTAACTCTGCCTGCTCCGGCCTTCCCTGATTATGATTGAGTTGATGTAGTTAATATGCTATCGACTAAGATAATGATGACTGCCCTGAATGGATGGATGGATGCCAGGCTCCTTGCCAGGCTTTTCCTCTTATGATTATTATTATTTCCCCTCAACCCAGAGGAACTCCCTCCTGACTGTTTGGCTGCTCCATTTAAATCAGTTACAGCGATTCCCCCTCGGAAAACATCCAACCAAGCGAGAGCAGACACACATTGCCATTCGTTTATTTGTCTTTTGAATTATTAATGCATCCGCTGAATGACTTCGGTTGCTGAAGGATACCGAAGGATGCGAGGGCCAAGTCAACAGTGGTCCTTCTTCCCCTTCTGGCAATGATGATGAAGGTGCTGATGATGGAGCTAAAGTGGAACTACTCTAGAGATGCCGCTGATCTGGCCCTCAATGAAGAGGCTGCTCTCGGGGCACAGATAAGTTTAATTAAAAAGACCGCAGCATTCTTGGGCTTCCAGAAACTATCTTCCGTTGGTTAAACTTTAAAATTCCAAAAAAGGAGAAAAATCGGAATGCGAAGGCAACAAACTTTTCTGATTTCGATTTTTATTGCGGCTGGAAAATGGGAAAAGCGAGGACGAGAGTAGAGAGTGGAGAGTAGGGAAATGGAGAAAGAGTTTCCCATAGAGATTGGAGCATTTTGCGGCCGCTTCTTGGCAACAATTTCATTTTGGGAGCACTCGACTGTCCCGGTTCCATTGCCATGCCTACCAGGCCCTTCCCACCTGCACTCCATCCGCTCTTATCCAACTTCTGCTCCTGCCCCGCTGCACTCTGAATTCCATTCGAGTTACCTGCACACGCAACCAGCCAGGATACGGACCAGGGCAGGGCAGGAGCAGGAGCAGCTGAATAAACACGTAGACCAAACAACAATGGCCAGGATGGAGGGAGTGGTGGCTAACCACCTGAACCTGAACCCAAACCAGAACCACTTGAACCACAAACATTGCGAAGCCAGAGTTCCCTTTTCCAGTTCATAATTTATGCCAAACAAACACATAAATATAACCTCAAATTTATTAAAGCGCCGCTTACCACCACCTCCTGCAACCCAACTCAGCTCGTGTGTGACGTAAGTGAATCCTTGGATGGATCTATCCTGGTATCCCTGAGCTGTTAATCTTCCAGCAACTTTCTAATTACTTTTGCATGGCGAAACTTTTTATTTAGCTTTTACAAATTGTCTGCGCCACCGAACCACACACAGCACCCGGTGCGAGGACTCCTCCTAATCCCCAAGAACACCAAGTACCAGGGAGTTCCTTCTCCTGCCTTTTTTGCAGCCTGATTTGCACTAAACTAAATCACTTTCTATTCAACAGGAGCTGGACTTTAACGAGGAGAACCAGGAAGGAGGGACTAGGAAAGGAGGCAGTGACCAGACGTGGACAAAGTGACAAGCGATAGCCACAAAACAACACAAGAGAGAGGAGAAGCGGAGCAAGTTGACAGGAGCTCAGCCAATAAAAGCCAACCGAACCAGATTCGGACACACCGATGCATGAGGACGGAGGAAGTGGAGGCACCAGCACCATCGCAACTCCAGCATAGGAAGAGCAGCAGCAACCGCAGCAAAACAAAACTGGAAAAGTTGCCCCGAAAGAGCCCGGAAGCCGAGGCTGAAAAGTTCCCAAATTCGGCAGACAGAACTCCCTTCCTCCCTCTTTGGGAACCAGCCAGAACAGTTAGCAGTTGGAATTTGATTTTAACGCTTCTCGGAGAGCTGCGAGTCCTCTGTTTTTGTGGCACCAGCAGCTGACAACCAATTCAAATCAGCAGCAGCGGGAAAACTTCACCCGGAAAACTCCACCAGCCACGTTCTTCTCTCTCCTCCCTCCGAAGCCACGCATCAATGGCCACACATTGAGATTGGCTGTCACGGAGGAGGTCAAGGGATCGGGAGGCAATGCTCGTCCCTCTGGGCGACACATGCTCTGACAATTTATTGACTCCACGCAGCTCCCACTAAGCTCAACCATGGGAAGCCACCCGCCGATCCTGCCGCTGCTCCTCTGCCTCGCGGTTGCCACTTGGCGGACGCCCTCGGTCAGCGGCTATCTGAACATTTTCATCAGCCACCACGAGGTGATGAAACTGATGGGTAAGTCCAGTTCCGGTTAGGGTCGCAGCCTAATCCATTAATGAAATTCCGAGGGGGACAAACTCCAGACTGACACGCCCCATTCCTAGGGCAGAACCTCCCCCAAGCATGATGTTTGATTAATAGTTGGCGGCCAAAGTGCGACAGGACAAATTCATTGATCCCCAAACACGAAAACACAAACAATCGTCGGAGTCGCCGACCATGTCACAGTCATTAATAGTTCCGAAATTATAGTTGACCATCAAGGGCAAGGGAAGGTAGTGGTGGTAGTGGAGGATTCAGGGAGTGGTAAATGGGGCAGGAATACTTAGCAAAGCGAAACCAAAACAAATCGCACACAAATCGATTTCCGCTCCAAGCCTACCCTCACCTTGCTGACAGCTGCAAGTAGCTTTCCCGCCTCCTACTGCTTCTTCCATTTCCCATTTCCCTTACCCACCTCCACTCCTCACCTTCCTTGACGTCGATTCCCTGTCCGCGGCTCCTTGTTTGTTTTCTTGTTTTTCCGTTTGTTGCTCCACGCGAATCCTTGTTATTGATGGCGCCGGCTCCAGATCGAGCCAAGGCCAAGTTCTCCCACATCCCCAGCTACCCCTGACTCCCCACTTACCTCCCCTCGTGATGGGAGTTACATGGCTTCATGGACGTGCCAAGGCGGAATGGCCTCGTGCCTGTCGTTTGGCTCGCGATTTTCCTGCTCCTCCGGTTGATTAATGGATCTTGGGAAAGGAGGCAGGGGAAACTCCGAATTGGAGTTAGGAAGGGAGGAAGCCTGGCCTAGTTCGCGGTCGTCGAGCTGGTCACAGCATTTTCCGGCACTTACTCGTAATTGGAGCATAAATGCTTCCATCTCATTATGCAGGCTCGACTCCCAGCTCCGTCTCCTGGCCGCCAAATCAGGGCACTTCAATTAGTTGATGGCGTAAAAATAATCCACATAAAGTGGAGATGGATCCCGGATTGATGGATGAATGGCCTGTCCTCTTCCTCACATCCACTTACTCTCCAAACTCGGTCATCCATCTCTCCCTGGCCCTAATGCATCCACTTGCACTCGGGATCAACGGAGACAAGGAGGTTCCTTCCTGGCAATTGCACTTTATAAACATACCCTCATCCCTCAATCCTGGGGGACTCATGCAAATCGGATTTCATTAGCGACATTTCAAAGGACTTTTCCACGATGTTTGTCGCTCTGCATTTTCCTTTCCCGACTGACGGAGACTTCCTTCCTGCCCAGTCCTCGATTGTCCCCTGCATTTCAAAGAGCTCGTTATGTCTTTAAAGACCAGTTAACACCCCTGGACTGGCATTCCTCTCCCTTTGGGCACGGTTGCCACCCTCGGAGTTGTTTCGATTTGAAAATTAACAAGCAGCGTGAAATCAAACAAGCTGACCCTCCTCCTTTGATTCCTCCTCCTCTCTGTCCAAATGGAAAATGCCTGTGCATGATTTTCCTAGACTTCCACCTCATTTCCCTGCCATCCTCCACTGCTCTTGCGTCTCCATGGAGCTTGTTCATGTGGAAGGCCAGTCACGGTTGCTCCAACTCCCTCCAGGAACCACTATTCCCGCTTTTCTTTGGCTGCATTTCCCACATGGAAACGGGGATTGTTTCGGCTTCTCAGGTGACGTCCTCGGTGTCTTTCCGAGAAGTGTAAACAAAGTTCATTCTCGCTGCTCCTCAACTGTCACAGCCGAATCCTTGAGCTCTGATTGCGCCCTTCCCTCGCGAGGCCTTCGATGAAGTGTCGACAACATTAAAATTAAATATTTTCTACGCTTTTGTTGAAGATTTTCCGCCTCTGAGTCCAATTTGGATGTGTTGTCCCAGCAACGAGCAATTTTCCCGTCCCTTCTCGGTCTCCTTTGCCTTCCTTCGAAGACTTCCTGTTCAAGGGTGCGTAAAAATGCAATTTCAACAAGTTTCGCTTTGATGTGCACACTTTTTCCCTCGGACCAGCTTCCTTGCCTCCCTTACTCCATCCTTGAGGGTGGACCACATCCTAGGGCGGGTGAAATGAAAAGTTAATGCAAAAGAAAATTATTTTTAATGAATAGAAAACAGTCCCAAAATCCCCGCATTAATAACCTCGCCCTCGCAGGGGTGGCTTGGCATCTGGAATCAATTTTTATTGCTCTGAAATCAGGATTCAAGGGGAAGTCAGAAACTGTGCCAATCGAGCGCAGGTTTCTCATCTCCGATTCATGGGACAATTAGCAGGAAGTGCCAGGGATTCCCCTGTAATAAGCGACGAGGTGAGACAGCGTCCCCCGAGATCCGTAATTGGGATGTGGAGGCCAAGGATGAGCTGCAGGGGACGCACTCTCCCAACTAATGACACTAATTATCCTCTTAATCTTTTATGCAAATTGTGTCGCCTCTTTGTTGGCAACGCGAGAGCTGGGCTTCACCTCTGCCAGCCAATTCCAGGCAGGTCTCCACCTTCTCCTCCTGCGATTATGAGTTGCGGTTGCAGCGTCACGTGTGTGCGGCGGAGTCATCGAGACAATCGCAATCGCAGCTCCATAATTACGGCCAGGGAGGCGAGTCAGGAGGGGCTCAGGGTGGCATTAAGACTGCAGGAGAGGAGCACTAGGGAGGGATGGGATGGGGACAAAACTTTCGCAGGCAAAGTTGGTGGCTCCGTGATATGAAAGACGAGCAAAGTTTGACACTGGCAGCGAGGAGAGCAGACTAAGCAGGGATTTCAGGAGCAGGATAACCCGGGAATGGGGTGAGCAAAGCCAATTGATGCTGTTTAAAGTGCAATCTGGGTCTGTGCTCCCCGGAGAAGCCAATTGAGGTGGCAGAAATCGCAGAGGGTTAAAGGGAGCGAGCTATGACATCCCAAAATCTGAATTGAGGACTGAATTAATTGAGGCAGTCACTTATTCAAATGCCTCTTCCTCCTACCACCTCGTCATGGTTGTCAGGTCAGAAAGGAACCAAAGGGATGCAGGATGAGCTGAGAACATTGTCCTTTTTCTGCGTTTGTGCATACTTCATGGCGGGCACTTTGGGGTTGTGTTTGTGTTTTTCGCAAAAGTTCAAAGCATTCTGGGACAGGCAGGAGCAGCAGGTAGTTGGAGCATCCAAGAGGTGCAGCTGGAACCCAGGCTGAAGACGCAGTGGGGGGCAAAGCAATTTGGGACTCGAAAACGAAGCCGAAATGGAAATAGTAAAGTAGGAAAACGGATGGAAAGCGGAAAGAAAACCGAGCTGTGAGAGCCTGAAGATGTAGATGAAGCCGAGACCTGGCTGAAGGCATACGAAAAATGCTCTTTCTTGTTCTGTAATTGGATTTAAAATTGTTTTAAGCAGCGAGCGAGCGTGGGCTTTGTTCTATTCTAAATGCAGCACTCTCCTCCGGCTCCTGCTCCCGCTCCTGCTCCTGATCCACTCCTCCCCTCACTCGGTCTGCCGGAAGCGGAATTGCTACATTCAACATCCGGCGGAGTCGGTGGAGGAAGCGGCGTCAGAAGCAGCTCAACTCCAAGCGGGTAAACAGCCAAGTTCCACTCGGTTCCCACTCCGTTTTCTATTCCGGTGAATTCCATGGAGTAAGTAATGCCTCCCACAGATGAGGGTTAGGAGAAGGAATAGAAGTGGCAGGGCAACAATAAAAGCGGATGAAGAAATTTAATTTCACGTCGTTTTAACTCAAGCAGCTCGTCTTTCAATGCCAGCGGGTGGGGAGCTCGGCTGAGGAGTGACAAAGATCAGGACTCCGCCACTCGATAAGCCCTGGAAGCCGATTCCCGCCGATGTGAAGCACTCGCAGTTGACACCTTCTAATGTCTCCATCCTCCTGTCCCTTTTTGGGACAACTTTAGACACTCCCTGCATCGTCGCCTGCTGGTGACGGATTCGATTTCGATTATTATTGTCCTGGGTTCTTGGGTTTTGTTTACTCTCCCGCATTGTCACCTCGGGATACCTCCCTCACCTCCTTGTTCAGTAGAGAAAATCAATTTCCGCTTAATGGCAGCGAGAGAGACGCTCGAGGGGAGAGCAAACAGCAAATGCACGAAGTTTGCTCAAAGGGGGAATCCCCATTACGGAGAAACTTTCGCTTTGCGTCTGCAGTGCATCCGCCTTCGCTCTCACACGCTCTTCTTTCCCTTTCCTCCCTCTCGTAGGACTCGAGGCGGACCTGTTTTATGTGCACGAGGGATCCATCAACACCTACGCGATGCACTTCACCGTGCCAGTGCCTGCGGATGTCCACGAGCTGGAGTTCTCCTGGCAGAGCCTCATCGCCTACCCAGTAAGCCTCCCAGCTGTCCAGCTATCCATCCTTCGATGATTAACCATCTCCTCATCTCCCCAACAGCTGCCCTACGCCATCAGCATCGAGTACAGCAACGACCAGGAGGAACTGGGCACGCCCACGCTGAGCATCCCGCACAAGGGCCTGGTGCCGCAGGAGATCGAGTCCTTCCTGGTCTACCTGCCCTGCACGGGCAACGTCAGCCTGCAGCTGCCCGTCAACGTCAACATGGTGGTGCGGGCTCCTCCGCGCTACAACGACACCCGGCTCCACTTCAAGCGCAACAAGATCTGTGCGAAAGGTGGGTTCGAACTCCGCCTCCGACTCCGATTCCGATCCATCACTCATCCTTTGGCTCACTTGCAGGCATCTCACCCGAGCCCAATCAGTCGCCCGCCCCCGCCCACGCCCCCTCCCAGGGACCCGCCCTCCTGAGCGCCGCCGCCTGTGCCCTGGGCCTGGTCCTGGCCGTGGGTCTGGTGGCCAGCATGATGTATGTGCGGGCGCGGAAGCAGCTCCGCCAGGACTCGCTACAGTGGGTAACCTCCTTCCTCCTTTACTTTAACCCATTAACACCTTGTTCCCCCTCCAGAACGAGCTTCACCACCGTGTGTTCATCCGGCTGGACCCCCTCGGAAGGCCGCCGAGTGCCACGGGCTCCTACGCCACCATCGCCAGCCTCAACAAGTACCCGGCGGAGGGCAAGAAGTCGTGCAGCATATTTGACCGTAAGTTCATTACCCCTCCTCCTTTCCAAGTGACCTCTAATGCGTGGAGTCTCTCATCCAATCCACAGGTTTCAGGAGCTCACCAACCCCCACGCCCTACGCCACCGCCCTGCTGCCCATGAACCACGAGCAGACCGCCGAGACGATTTACTCGAAGCCAGAGTCGATCTGTCCCTCGAGGATTTCCTACTACGCCTCCTCGCAGCTGACCCAGGTGAGTGCCACTATCTCATCCACTATCGAGTGTCCCAGGGGTTTGATTGGATTTGAAATGGGAGCCCGGACTGGGGTCCAGCTTCGAATCAAAGCCTTTGATATATTGCGACACGTGGCAGGCGCAAATGGAAATGGGATTCCCCTTGAAACGGTCTCTCCTTTCCTCTCCTGTCCCGTTGCCTGGGCTACCCTCTAATTTGTCCCGGGCACCACACGATTGCTCCCCAGGTAGAGGACCCTTCTCCACTCTCTCCACTCCACAGAGCTACCTTTCCTCGACGATAAAAATTAAATTCTAATTTATATTTACGAGCTGATAAAGCTCCCGGAGTGCGTTAAACTCGAAACAAGAGCCATTCATAAATATGCGGCTTTCCTCCTCATCCTCCTCCTGGCAAGGATGTCTGGCCTGCCTGGGAAGGGGAAACTTTCGTGCGCTCACGTACTTCATGTGGCAGGTGTGGCGGTGGAGCTCGGAGAAGGTGAAGGTGATGGCGACACACAAACCCAGTGCCTGGAGACTGAAGTGATGTGAGTCTCTCGAGGGGAGCAAGTGAGGTAGGGAGGTGGGATGTGGGATGTCCGCCTAGATAAGCGGCAGGTGCTCCACCGAGGCAGACGCAGACAGTCTGGCCCTGTTTATCTTTGCTTTTGTTTCCAATCCAGCGAACTCCATCCCGGACCCAGACCCCTCAGTTGAAAATTAGCAAACTTAATCCTGGAACTAACCACCAAATAAACCCAAATACTGAATTATTTCCCATAAACATGGATTCTGATGTCTCCTCAAAGACAACTCCCTCCAAGTCCCTCTAGGGAGCGCATTAGCATTTCTTTCGAGCCAAGTTAACTTCTTGGCGCTGCTGAAATCTCTGCCAAATTGGAATAAATTATTTAGCAGCCTCTTTCAATTGTTGTCCTTGTAAACATTCCTGAGAGCCAACTCTGGGATTTTTCTAGTCACTCTGCTCCCCTCCTAGACTCGGTCTGTGTGCCATTTTCGTCACCAAGTTCTAACGCAATTTCCATCGACGCATAATTAAATATTCAATTTCCATGGAGACGCGAGGGGACTTTTATGTGCTCGGCTTAAAGCAGCTCCTTTGGCCTGATCCCGCCGCCTGTTTGCCCAGCGATTCCTGTTTGTTTAGACTTCAATTTCATCCTCATTAAGGGAACAGCATCCAATTGGCGATGCTCCTCATCCTCATCCTCTTCCACTCGCTCGTATGGTTATCGGGCGCCACGCAATGCCAAGAGTCATATCCATTTGGATTCCTCCTTCGATGCCTTCTCTCTCTATCTTTCTCTAGAGGAAGGACAGGGGACAGGGAATTAAATGAATTCTCTCTCTGTTGCTCTGCTGCTCTGTGTCTCTGCATATATCCTCTGGTTTCCCCCGAAATTGGAGTGGAGTCTCTGGAAGGAGAGTGGAGATGGGGCTGTGGTCGGAGGAGGTTGAGGGTGCTTGCCATAATTATTGTTGTTCCGTTCTGTACAGCTCCCCACTCAAAGGACCAGCCTCCTCCTCCTTCCTGGCCATATGTGTGAGCGTTAAGCGAAGTGTAGCACAATTTGGGGGGCACAGGCAGGGAGGGAGGGTGCCAGTCTGGGGCGAACGCACTCATTTAGTCAAACAATTATATCCAAGTGCACACAGATACACTCGCCCAGCACACACCACACTCACATCCTGACTCCCTGGCCCTGTTCACTTGTGTGGAAATATCTCATTTGTGCATGGATCCCAGCCCCTCGTCCTCGCCCTTCTGATTCTATTAAATCAGTCTATAAACGTCGACCAAATTGCTTTAATGTGCAGCGAAAGTTTAGCAAACAACAGGACTTTCAGCAACAGCAAAGGCCATAACAATGGGGTTGGTTGGTTTCCGGCTTAGGGGCAAAGTAGTGGAACATAACAATAAAAACAGCGGCGAACTGAAACCAGACTACAACTGTTGAAACATGACTTTGTGCTTGTTTAGAAACACTTGCAAAATATTATTGCAAAAGGCCCTTAGGGGGATGGGATGGGATGATGGCAACGGGGCGGATGCGCCATGTGCAAACAGAACGAAACCTAAGCGGAGGCATTAGTATATTGGATCAGCTGAGACGACGGCGGCAAAGAGGAATCAGAGCAAACAGCGGCATTAGGGAATCAGAGCGGCAAGAGCCAAGAAAACAGCAATGGGTTAAGCCGGAGCCCGAGTCGGGACAAGGAGCATCGTGCGACGCATTTCAATGGCATCATTACGAGGGAAAAAGTTAACCAAGTGCGTGGGAAAAGCTGAAAATTAATTTCCATGGAGCTGCTCTTGTTTTATGGAGATTACTGGATCGACAAATGGCTGACTAACCTGAGGTAGAGCTCCTCTAACACGAACACGAACACGAACAGGTGCTAATTAAAAATGTTGTTGTCGCCCCATTAAAGAAATTTGTAAATCAGCAGGGAAGAAGGTGGCAAGTCAAGCTCCAGGGGGTTAAGTTGGGGAATCTCTTGAAAAGGTTTTTCTACTTTATCTAGGGGGAACCCCAGTTTACGGCTCCCCAGTTAAAGCTGGCGACACGTACTCCCTTAATGGATTTGCCACTGTTGTTCCTTTTGATTAAAACACATTATTTACATTTGTGACAAAGCTGGCAGGGGAATGAGATAGAAAAACAGGAGAGAAAAGGAGGAAAAAGGAGGGAAAAGTGAGAAAAGCAAGAAAAGTGATGGTCGGTGGTCTGATTGTGACAGTAGACAGTTAATGGGTGTCGCGGCATGTGACCCGCCAGGTGGTGATTCCAAGGGGTTAACTTTAACAAAAGGCCACGGTGCCGGTGCCAAAGGTTGACAAATTACCCAGCCCGTCAGTCGATATATATTTTTTGGATTCCCCCTTTTGCGGCGGATGCTTTTGTCCGGCATTACACTATATTGATTACTTCCTGTCAGCCGCAGGAGACAAACGGAAGTGGCGGATGTTTCTTTTGTTGCCGCTTCCCTTTTGTGGTGCAAGGACCATTGTTAGAGGCGCTGCACTTTTACTTTACTTTTTGCCCAAGCTTTTGACATTGTCCTTCTTAGAGAACAAGATTTCTCCATTAAAATCTCTGTGAGAGAGCTTTAATTGACAGTTTTCCAATTGCATTCCTTGCTTCTTCTGTAAATTAATTTCATTTGCAAAATCAACAAACCAAGGAATTCAATGGGAAATCAATGGGAAATCGGAAATCTCTGGTATTTAAGGAATGTAAAGCCTGCTGCAGCCGCATTATTAAATGCAGAATCAAAGGGGAGACAGGTGAGAGTGCTTTGGGCGTGGCTGGGACACGCAATGGCTAATTGAAAGGCAATTATGCGTGATTAAGTGCGTGTAAGCGGCGACTTTGGTCGCCTTTAATTAGAAAGCACTAAGTCCGAGTAGGAATATTAATCGAACGCCGACATCTTGGCTCTTCAATTATGCATTAGGCCGAAAAGGACCTTTTTGTGGGCCTACGAAAACGCTTATTAAACGGCGCGCGGCTAACGAGGTCGACTCATCAAAATGCCATGCATCAAAGGGGAGGCCTGAAAGGAGGTTGGAACCAGGAAATCGATCAGGCATAAATCAAACGAAATTCAAATTAGTTTCCCCGGCAAATTAGAAGGCACACACAAAGCACACACAGGATACAGTTGGTCCTGCCAGCAGCATCGGCCTCGAAAATGCCAAAATAATGAGAGTTCAGTTAGTTGGCCACACGGAAAACAAAAAAAAAGGGCCGAGGGAAAAGTCAGACAGAAGCTTTCCACTTTGATTAAAGGCTTTGCCAGGCAGGCCGAGAGACGAGGCCAAAGGGAAAACTCGTTGTCAGGTAAATTGAAATATAATTGAGCCAACAACGGCTGGCAGGTAGGTCCTCCCACCTCACCTGGCTGGCAGCTGGCAGCTGGTATTTCGTCGGGTTCCACTTCACTGCCAGGGCTTATTAGGACAAGGCGACAGGTCGTATGCGTGATATGTGCAAAACCGTTGTCATTGTCGCACTAAAGTAAAATACTGTGCCAAAGTGAGGGGATAGGGGGAGGCTGCTGCTGCATGCCGGTATTTGCAACAGCATCACAAATTTGCATAGTTTCATTTTGTGTCAGCAGCAAATGTGCACATTGACACAGTGAGTCAAAAGGGGTCTATTCAGGGGGAAACTATTGGAATTTAAGGTTATTTTATTGTCCTTTTAATTTGAACTGCATTTAAATTATATTTTTATTCAAGTTTAAATAAAATTTATTAGAATTTGGATTATTTAATCACATTTATTTAGTTTGTCAGGCAGTCGAATCAATATAAATTATATTTATTAATTCAATTGTATTATTATTATTAAATTGTAATTATTTCTTTAACATCATTTTTATAAATTTAATATTTAATTTAGCAAGGTTTTCAAATAATTAAAAATATATTGATTGTTGTATTTATTTAATTATATTTTTCCTCAATATATAAAAGAATTTAATTAAAATTAAAGATATTATAACTATTAGTATTTCAGGTGGTTTGATGTCCTTTTAATTTGAACTGCATTTAAATTATATTTTTATTCAAATTTTAATAAAACTTATTAATACTTTGGATTATTTAACTACATTTATTCAGTTTGCTGGGAAATCGAATTAATATAAAATATATTTATTAATTAAATTAAATTGTATTATTATTATTAAATTGTAATAATTTCTTTGAGATTGTTCTTATCAGTTTGATATATTGTTTAGTAAGGTTTCAAAATAATTAAAAATAAATTGATTGTAGTATTTATTTATTTTAATTATTCTTGAGGAATATTCAAAAGAATTTAAAGGTATTAAAAACCTTTTTTTAATAATATAAAATAATCACTTAAAGGTGTTATCTAAGAAAGTTGTATAATTTCCTTTTTTGTTCAGTAAATTGATTATTATATTATAATTAATGCTGTAATTTTATAAATATGTTTATTATTATAAATTTAAAGTTATTATAACTCTTATTTATAATTGTATTATTATGTTTTTCCTTAAGTACATTTATTATTTTCTTCATTATTCATTAATGTTTTAATTATGTATGTGTTTCTTATAATTTTAATAAAGTTAATATTAAGCTTTTTAGGGAATTAAATTTCTTAATAATATTTTATAGAGGTTGTAATATAATTAATATGTTTTCTATTATTTTTATTTATCGTAAATTAGTTAAAACCTTATTTAAACCACATAATTTAAGTGTTATGTAAGAAATTTTAATAATTCACTGTGTTTTTCTCTAACTAAATTCAATATTTATACCTTTTTCACCTTAATGTTATAATTATTCTCATTAAAATTCCTTCTATTATTCTCTCTATAATTCTCAATAAAATTCCTTCGATTAAAAAACCCAGCAACTATTTATTGAGCTATTTATTGTGTTATTTAGATTAAATACAAACTAAACAAATTATCCCAAAGTTGTGCTTCGCCTTCAGTTGAAATTAATTAATTTAAAATGCACCGCAACTTTTATTGTTCTTTTTTCGTGGCTTCAGAGCGAACTCTGGGCCACAGAATTTAGTTAGGGGTTTCCCCACTCGAAACTTGCAGCGGTGAGACTTCATTAAAATATTTGCACCGCCCCGCCCCACTGTGCGTTGTTTGTGGGGGATGGGGGGTGGGTGAGGGAAAAACTGTGCAAAAATATGTGTTGCCTTTGCTGTTGCTTTTCTCGATTTTCTCGCTTTTCCGGCTCCTCCCTGGCTCTTCCCCGAAAAAGTTTGCCTGCACTTTGGTTTGCCGGCAAGTGACGTGCTGACGGGCGTCGTCCTGGCAAAATTGTCATCAAGCGTTTTTAATTACAACCCATGGCTGGAGACAGGGGCGGGGATTTCCAAGGGGAGAAGGACACTGACGGCGGTTGCGGCTGTTGTTCCTGCGGGCAGCCGTAGAGCTGCAAGTGACATAAGCAAATCAGACGCCTGTCAAGTCGTATGTGTGCGCTGCTTACGTCATCGGCACGGGGGGACAGGCAGGACAACAGGACACCACCCTCAGACCTTCCCCTGTTGTCATTAGAAATGTCACAACAAAGCAGAAACAGCTGCAGCACCATATCCCTGTATCTCCGTCCTCGAGCCTGGTATCCTTGACGCCCAGCTGGAAATTCGGTTTGAAAATTTAACCCAACACCCCCGTATCGGCATCGGTATCATAGCAATGCAGTCGTCGAGACCCAAGCAATTGACAGCTATTTTCGGTCTACTTGGCCATTTCGAATTTCCCATTTTCCATTTGCCATTTGCCGTTTTCCACTCCTCCCCGCCCTGTCGAAAGCCAAGCAATAATGTCTCCTCGTTTGACATCCGCATTTAATATTCCCCAATCCCAATTTCGAGTTCTGAAATGAACATTTCCATTGGCAATTCGAGTCGAGAGTCAAGAGAGAGCTTGCCGCCATAAAATCTGGAATAAACATTGCTTCGATTTCGTTTTAATTTCCCAGACATTTTCCGATTTTATTGGCCATGCACCGAGGAAATCTTTCGAGTGTTCTCGGTGCTTCGGTGAATCAGGAACTAAGAGTGAAATTAATAAAGTCAAGTGGGCACACACAAGTCAGCTCTCAAGTGGACCATTGCTCAATTTTAAAGCACCTTTGAGTCATTTTACGAATTGTTATTATTATTCCACTTTGAAGTGGTTTCTTTTTACGAGTTTTTAAAAGTTAGGGCAGACTTGATATGATAAGATAGCCATGGCAATCGGGGATCTCATAGGCCTTAATTAAAGAGGGCCTAAGAGGCCTCAGTTGGCGCGTGTCTAAAGGGTCTTAAAAGTTATCAAAAATATATAATAGATAGTCATGACTTTATCTAAACTAAGGTTTCTTGGCAAGATACACAAGTAAAGATACACAAAGTAAACTTTATTCACCAGTTTGTGATACTAATTAGGTTTTATTAAAGCGGAAATACCATTCAGTAAACTCTTTTTCCCTTTAATAAAGCTTAAATATACAAATAATAAAATAAAAATAATTAAAGATATAAAAAATAATACAAATATATTTTTTATATTTTCAATTAAACCAGAACTTATTTTAAAGCGGCAGAACTCTTTTTTTTAAGCCCCAGCACTCCTTTTCTTGCTGTGCAGCGTGAAAATAATAAATACAACCCACTGGATTCCCATTTTAAATAGCCTTTTCCGCGACGATTAATGTTAAACCGATTAAATGAATTCTAATTACACTTGAGCGAGGCTCATTAACGCATCCAGGCACCCGTACAGCCAAACAAAGGACTCAAAATGTATACCAGACAGGTCCCTGTGTCTCTGCAGAAGCGGGGAAAAGGGAGAAGTTTGAGTTTGAGTTGAAGTTCCTTTTGCATGTGAAGCTACGGGGATTTATGGCTCAGCCAGGGATACGCCCCACCAATCCAGGCCCTGGAGTTGGAGCTCTTGAGGGTCCACCGGACAGCTTTGATGATGGAGTGCGATATTGTTGCGTTTTAATTGAATTTTCTTTGTGGGGCAACAGCAGCAGCAACGGCAACGGCAACACGACAAATACAATAAAGGACAAACAGCAGGAATCACTGGCGCGCGGGGCTTCCCCCTTCAGGAAAGTGGCAATGAAGGCAATAATGAAACGAAATTCACTAACAAAAGGCAGCCAACTATTGTTTTTATTGCCTTTTGTCGCTGTGGTTGTAGCTGCAATTGTGTGTCGGCGGCGGCTTCCTTCTGGCGGTTGTGTCCTTTGTGGCCTGGAGTTGTTCGCGGTGGCCGTTGTCAGACCACACCAAATAATATAATTCCCCGCATATTGCCAGCGGTGGAGATTTTAATAAAAGCGCCATCGCCATCGCACATCCACCTGCTGCTGGCTACTACTGGCTGATGGAGATTTAGTGTCCAGGGAAAGCCAGTGGGGATCCCACTTGAACTCGGCCACAGTTATGCAGATTTCTGGTAGAATTGTGCAGATTTTTCTTGTGTTTATTAGAGCGAGGTCGTTTGGTAATACCCAGTATTTGCTGGGTAATAAGGAATATTGGATTCGAGGTCAGCTTTATACTTTTTACAACTTCTTGTTGCTACTACAAATATTTAGCGTAAACAAAATATTTAAAATAATGTGTGGCGGCTTTTAAGCTATCATAAAAAATATATATTATTTTTAGAAAATTCCAAAAAACTTTTATTCTTCTTAAAAATATTTTTAAAATTTAAAAATTATTATTAAAAATATTCAAAAAATGTTAGAAATACTTCTTTCAAACTGAGTATTTATTGTGAAAAAGAGATATATTTTTTTAGATTTTTATATAAACTATTTCCTTAAGAAATCCCCTAAAAGAGATTTTAATCCAATTTAAAGACTGCCTTAAAGTATGCAACTAATTTTTTAAGGCACGAAAAGTGTTTCAACTTTTTGTAGCATACTTTTAGCCTCAAATTTAAACAGATTTCTCATCGAAAAATATTTTTAAACCAAGCCAAGCCAACGCCTTTTGGTTATGCAACCCATTTTTGCATAGATCCGGGTATTTAATAGTCGGAAAACATTCTTTCTAGTCTCTTTTTTTTCTGCAACTGTTTCATGTTTTATGAGAATAAATGTGCTGCGTAGGCTGGACTCTGAGGGAGTGAGTGAGGGATAAATGCCACCACGCCTCGCCTTCCCTCCTGGTTATCTCCGTTGCCATCGCAGACTTTGTTTGCACAAAGACGAGTTCGCAATTTCCTACAGCTGAGCTCCGGTTCCGCCTCCGTCTCCGCCATGGCTGTATCCTTGTCCGTCTCCAGCCAATTCCCCTCCCGGCGGCTGTGCAAACATAATGCTCTGCGAATTAAAGCTTTTTTGCCAGCCAATAAATTATTCATGCTGTAAGACAACTGGCGGTTCGAGGGGCCAAATTATAGCTGAAGTCTTGGGAGGAAAAGCGAGGAAGTAGGAGCGGGAACATCAAGTGCCTTCGAGCGGAAACGGAACTCAATTCATTAAAATAAATGAACGCAGGAGGAGCGCGCAGTCGAGTGCATGACTAACGGTAAGCGGATGCAGGCTGAAAGATGCAAATCCGGCAGCTGAAATTGCCGTTTCTGTTGCCAAAGTCGCTGCCATTTTGCCCTTTTGCGGGCCATAGTTGGTCCAAATTAGATGGGCGGCGGAAATATGGAAATTTATACAGTTTCCAAGGGGGCTTACTTAGGCGGAAACCCCTTTTGTTGGGGGGAGCTCTAAACGGTGGCAATGGCATATAGCAATTGACTCCAAAAATAGAGGTTTTCTTTGGGTAAATGTGGGTTTTAGCAAGAAACTTCTTTTTTTCCCATTAACTAAAATATTTATTATTAATATCATCAATCCCTTCTCTCATTTCCAGGCCTGCAGCATGTCCACGCCCAAGAGCAGCCGCGGCATTGGCCAATGCAACAGTGGCAGTGGCACCTTGAGCCTCTTCGGCGGCATTGCCACTGGCAGCACCATCACCATGGCCAGCCATGGCCAGGAGAAGGCCAACCAGCGTCTGCGTCGCATACCCAGCGTCCAGCCAGGTGCTCTCAGCTACGAGGAGCTGGTCAAGGAGGGCACCTTTGGCAGGATTTATGCTGGAAAGCTGGGCGAGTCCTGCGATGCTTTGGTCAAGACCGTCATCGATGGTGCCTCGCTTACCCAGGTAGCCTGTCTCCTGCAGGATGCCTCGTTGCTGATTGGTGTAAGCCATCAGCATATCCTGGCACCGCTGCTGGCTAATACGGAACTGCCGGGTCCACCGGAAATTGCCTATCCCTATCCGTCCAAGGGGAATCTGAAGATGTGAGTACCGGAAAAAATTACTAAATAGATTCTGGAAGTAATTAAATTATAAACAGAATATTTTTGGCATTTTATGGTATTTAATTTTATGTTTTATAATATTTTCTTTTCTCAGGTACTTGCAAAAGTCTCGGGACTCGAGTACAGCCTTGAGCACCCGCCAGCTGGTTGAGTTTGGCCTGCACATCACCAAGGGCTTGGCCTACCTGCACTCCCTGGGTATTGTCCACAAGGATATTGCCACACGCAATTGCTAGTGAGTGTAGAAAAAATAATAATAAAATATTCTCTAGCCTATCCCTTACTCCAAACAGTACTAAAGCTTTCCTAATAGTTTCTAACATCTTAAAAAATAATATATAATTCTCTAAATACAATTCCCATCTCTACCCCTATTTTCCAGCCTGTACGAAGAGTCCTACGTAAAGATCTGCGACAGCGCCTTGTCCCGCGACCTCTTCCCGGACGACTACGACTGCCTGGGCGACAACGAGAACCGGCCGCTGAAGTGGCTCTCGCTGGAATCCCTCCAGAAGCGTGTGTACGCCACCCAGGGTGATGTGTGGGCTCTGGGCGTTACCTACTGGGAGCTGGTCACCCTGGCCCAGATGCCGCACGAGGAGGTTGATATATTCGAGCTTACCAATTACTTGGCCGCCGGTTTTCGGCTGGAGCAGCCCGTCAACTGCCCCGATGAATTGTGAGTGAAACCCGAAACCCTCTGCCAGAGAGTATACCTGAAATTAAGAGATGTTTTTTCCGAATTTCCACCCTTTTTTCCCAACCAAAGCTTCACCGTCATGAACTGCTGCTGGCACAGCGAGGCCAAGCAGAGGCCGACTCCCTCGCAGCTGCTGTCGTATCTGCAGGACTTCCATGCGGACCTGGGCATGTACATCTAAGCGAAAGGAGGGATTGAAGTCTGCGGAAGCCGAAGTCGAAGCCTAAGATAAATTAATTGAAACTTTTGCATTTTAAATGTGAGATTAAATGTGAATTTACCTGTTAGAGTTCGGCGCAAAACCAATTAAAATGAAAGCCAGCTAACTTCAGATACGTAAGCGAAAAACACACAGAGAAACAAGCACACTGGGGTGGACCTCAAGGGGTTAAGAGGGGGTTAACTGCATGTAAATAAACTGATGCCTAAGAGCTATAAAATGTATAATTAAGTTGCTCAAAACATGAACAAGGCGTAGGCTAAGGCCACACGGCGTATGCGTGATGCAAGTAATAAGGCGCAGGCCACACGGCGGCTGAGTGATACAAGCCTAGACCAATGCGTATGAAATTTATACATTTTAAACTCAATCACCGTCCTTAAAGCATCGAGCAAGAAATGATACAATGCCCTTAAACCCTTTTGAAGACATCACAAGTCAAACGGCAATTTGAGGTCCACCCAACACCATAGAACGAACCGAACCGATTAAGGCCATCACTTTTCCTCTGATAAGTCGATGATGTATCCAAGGAAAACTACAGAAAAGGCCTCCGGGGTCACTTGGTTTAAGCATAACGTAAAACTGAGCATTTAAGTAGCTAGCAATTGAATAACAAACACTCAGACACACTCACACACACCACACACACAACGTACATGATAAATGAATGTGAATTATTGATGTGCATATTTTATTGAATGTGTGTAGTAGCCATAAGCAAAAGGGAGGAAGGAAGCAGCAGGAAAAGATCGAAAGGGGAGTTGAGATGCGACAACAGGATGCGGAATCTTTTGTTCTCGAATGTTGTCCTCGATTGTTACGAAAGCGATATATTTATTTACCTTGATTATTATTATTATTACTATTGCGTACATGTCATAAGGGAGGAAGTTCAAAACAGAATCTGAATCAGGTGAAAAGTAAAAAGCAAGAAGCAAATGTTAAACCGATGGCAAACACAGAGACACACACACACCCAGCACACACCCGTAGGCCTATATAGAGCTTCCTTAACACTCGACACATACTTAACCCCTTGTATCGCACCAGGCTTTGATTTCGGAGTTGCTCAATTATTTCACGGTCGCCACAGGCGGACTAAGACACGTCCATCCAAAATGCACTTGCAGCTGGGATTTTCTCCCCTTTCTCTCTGAGCTTAAGATGTCCTTGCTGTTTGTTTATGCCTTTTAGTTGAATTAGCCAGGAATTGTTTCTGTTTCCGTTTCTGTTTCTGTTTCTCTTAGTATTCCCTTTCCCACCCCCCTAGAGTTATGTATTAATTTGCATTTCCGTTAGCCAAAAGCCAGCTGGCAACTTAAAGTTGTCAAGTCCCTCGACGAACAAGACACCCCAAAAACAAGCCACAATAAGGACACTAGCCGACATGGAGGATTTATGGGTATATAAAGGGAAGGAAAAGGGATAAATAAGACTTACCCTGCCTTTATCCCCCCAAAAAGACTCTTTCGGCTAGCGTTACTAGCTAAATAATTGAACGTAGCCTAAATGTTCTCTGTAATAATTACAAATTATAAAAAGTACAGTCAAACACCGAAAAAAAACTAAGAAAAGGGGCTGTCCATATATTACGTTATTACCAGTGTGACCGTTTATGGTATTTTTTACAATGTTAAAAACGCTTTCGCTGTCCGTAAACGAACTATTTGGTTCAGAATTTTATTTAATTTAATCAGTTGCATGGTGCCGAACTAAATAAAGTCAAATTTTTAACAAAATAATGCGTTTATGGATAGCGAGAGCGTTTTTTACATTGTAAAAAATACCATAAACGGTCACACTGGTAATTACGTAATATATGGACAGCCCCTAACTAAGAAAAATAAATAGAAAATACTACAGTTCCAGACCAGCAGCTGCTTCTTCATCAATCTAGTTACGTAAGCTTTCGCCATATGGTTTTACTCTTAAGCTAAACGCACACTCGACTAGGGAAACACGTTACTAAGGAGAAACTATCAAGGCAAAGGATCTCTCTCTCTCTCTCTGTCAGCATTTTAATAAATATATATTCCCCAAAAAGGCTGCCAGGCAGTCGCCAGACACACACACACAACACACACACACCTACAGTTATCCTGTGTATTTCGAGTAGATTATAAAAGCTAAAGGAGGGAAGGCGGAGGAGCACTCCTTCCTCCGCCACTACTATAACTAACAACTGAATGTGTTTCATGTTTATAATATATGTGTATATGTGAGTGTATGTCTATGACTAACGGTATATTTTGTCGTCAAATTGAAAACTAACTGTAACTGTAACTGTAACTGTAAACGCTATTAACTGCGGAAGGGAACGGAAGGAGCCTCGGGCCACACACTCATACACACAAAAGCCACAAGGCAAAGGCAAATTGTCTCTCCCATTCACTCTAACTCGTCTTTAACTCTTTATAGATGTATCTCTCTGTCTCTGTCTTATCCTTAGATATACTCTAGCGTATGTATGAATGTATGTGTATATGCAGGAAGCAAAAGCAAACAAAAATTCGAAACTAATGCGTATTCGTATTTGAAAAACCAAACGAAATATCTGCTAAGACACAAGGCACTCGCACACTAACCCAACACTGACACCCACACCAACACCAACACGCCTCTGGTAGTGGGCGTGGCACACCCGTAAGACAAGGCTAAGGAACCTGAGTAACAGGACGACAACCGAAAAAGCAGAAATTCAATTTTTGTGAGGAGACACAGACAGCAGAAACAGGCAGAAAACGAGCAACAGAAAACGAAAAACCAACAAAAAACATAAAAACCATAAAAACAAAAAAAAACAAAGCAAATAAATTAAATGTTCCTTTTGAATCATAAACAAAAATTGCAAACTGAGCAATCTCAGTGCTTTATTAATCCACTGACGGCTTCCATGGGTTTGTATGGGCGGCTGCGGCTTGGGGATAAAAAAAAGGATGCATCCTTTGGCTTGGGTAAGGCACTGGTTCTGGGATTGGGACTGGGACTGCGGCCTGGGTCCTGGATCCCGGGGTCAGTTCCGATTCGTTGGGCGGTTCTGATCCATGCGAGGGCACGTTCGCACACAACAGGAGCGGAGTGAGGGCTTACCCAAATTGGGCGCCTTAAAGGGGCTCTTGGAAAAAATATATTTGAAGTATTTCTTGTATAATCTCTATAATTATATACTCTTCTTCTGGATACTAATATGTCCAGATCTCCATAGATGTCTGCCGAAAGTTAAATACCTAGATGTAAACTAATATCCAATTGTTTGCCGAAAAATACATAAATTTCCTGTAAAAAAAAAAGAATATATCATCCAAATTAAAAATATAGATAAATATTTCGAATAAGATAATTTTGCATGTAATACTTCCTACCCGCAATATTTATTCGTTAGTTATTTTTATATTTTCTGGATTTTCTTTAAGGTCTCACCCTCGGTTTATCTGAACCGCTACTGTACCGGGTCCGCCATCCTTTTACTCAGTCAGACATATTTGCTGTGCGTGTCAAAAACTGAGCGATGCGCATTTGTTGACCCACACCGAGTGCCCTTTTTTCCGAAGGATTCGTTTGCCACGCTCTAATTACAAAGAGAGCCCAAAACCAGGCACTCGACTTAAAGATACCCAGTAATTATAAAAATATTACTATAAATAAAATAGTAAATGTAGAGGTATAAATAAGTAAATATACAAAAAGAACTTAAAAAGAAAAGTGAGTACTTAAAGAGACAAAAAATGTCTACCAAGAAGATTACAACTTCGGACACAAATAGAGCAACTTATATTAAAGACCATCAAATAGTGTTCATAATAATAATATATTTTTATGACAAACAAAGTTTCCTCCCACAAAAAACCACCTCCAAGCACAGCATTATACCCTTCTTCCCTCTGAAAATACCCGGTATAGTCAATCTTTTTTGCCGCCTCCCTCGGAACTGTCACTGGACATTCGCTTTTTCACCCGTTCTCATAACGACAAAACTTTGAGTGGCAGGCCCGCAGGATGGGCCACTCGTATCCTGGCTGGGCTGGGGAAAAGCTGCGTTATATGTTTGCCCCTGAGACGGCGAAAAAAAATCATCATCGGAATCAGAAAGCAAAACAAACTAAATGGGAAAATCCGGGCTGAAGTTTGCCGTGGAACAACATCGTTGGCCAGCGTTGCGTGGAAAACAGGAAGGAAGCGGAAGGAGTCTCCCTAGCGGATACCTCAACAGGTGGCGGCGGTGGGTAGTCGGGGTAGTAGAGGGGCTCTGCGGCCATTCCATTGGATTAAGTTTTGTAATTAGCCAAGTCTGATTGAATTGGAAATCATGTTTGCGAATTAATGAGCAATTAGTTGACGCATTATGAGCGTCTGCCCGACTCGATTTGCGGTTGATGGGATTGATAAGGCTCATGGATTTAATGGGAAATGAAGAAATGGAATTCTATGCATAAACATCAGGTATTAGAAGATTGGATTTTAAGGAAACCCTATAAAATTAGACTTTAAACTTAAAATATAAAGGGAAATAATTAAAGAACTCTTTAAAACCGTTTACAGACTTTTTTTGTTAAGAGAAAAAATGAATCTTGCTGCTAGCTTATCTGAAAATATTTTCATTTCTAAAATTTAAGGTAAATATGAAAGAAAATCCTTTTATTTTAATCTAGAAAATATTTTTATGATTGAAAAAAAGAGAATAATAAAAAGATATCCCTCTTTATAAATTTTACACAAACCTGTAAACCAAACTAGTAACAAATATTTTCTCTTTCCTAAAAATATACAAATTTTACAAATTTAACTATTTTTATAAACCCATTTCAGCATTCTCTGAATAAGCAACACCAAAAGCCCATGCAAATTTAATAAACTAAAATGGAAATAATACAATTTCCCACAAATTGCTTGCTCTAAAGTTTAGTAGGAGAGCAGGGCTTGGGTTTTTAGGGGCGGAGGAAAGGACCCTATCCTTTGGCAGGCATAAATCAGAATTCATGATTGAGTTTATCGTTGCATTTTGCCATTTTAATCTATTTAGCATTTAATTGGCAGCCAAATGACCTGGCCCCGACTGTGAGATATGCAAAACGCTTTTTAAATCATTTAAACGGGCTTTATTATTTATGAATTCCGATGATTTGTGGCACTATAGGCTGCATATCGATTTCCGTCAGAACGCTAAACCAATTAAATATGAGTAAACATATCCAGGCGGCCATGATCGAAATGTTAGATTACGCCACATAATAATATATGTTTTATCCTGTGGCTTTCACAGTGCATTTTTTAGCCGCCATTTTCAACTCAATCGGTTTAATTGTTTATGCAGTCCGCGTTTGCCCGGAATGTTAAACAAATTGCGGTCTTGCGGACATATTGCATTTTTATCCGTGCTTCCACGGCAGCCGCTGTGTTTTTTACCGCGTTTAATTAAAATCAAGTATAAACTTACACGGAGTATATATATCTACATGCGGCATATATAGACATCGAAACCCGAAACCACAAAATAAATAGATTGCCCAGGAAGGTCCAGAGCTGCGTAAAACAGCGATTATGTTTACGGGTTCGGGCCTGGGCTCCGTAGTCCGCACTGTTATTGCAGCTTCCAGTTATCGGAGTGGATTTTACATTTGATTAAACGTAAATATTGTAGGAAAAACAACGGAGAGCTGCCAATTGCTGGCCGTATACATATACAGAGTTCATCAATTTGGCAGCAAAAACTGCAGGCTTCTGCGCCCTCTCTTGCATTAATTAAAATTTCACGCCCGGCTGCCCGCCGAGCAACAATAACCACTGAAATAACTCAACTTGATGGACGGCGAACGAAGCCGGCAATTAAGCATTTGTGGGCGGGGCATTCGGCGCCCAAGATCGAATCTAAAGTTGTGTGTCTGCCACATCGACAACCAACAACAGTTGGCCAACTTATCGCCAGACCAGACACCAAACACGAAAATACCGAGTGGCAAAAACCAAACAATTGCAGCTGCAACATTTCGCCATTTGGCTGAATTATTTTCGTGGGCGGGGGCTCTCAGTGCTGACAAGGGTGGACTTGTAATCTAATCAAGTAGCTAGATTTTCTAGCATTTTTCTTTTTTTGATTAAAGTAAGAAGCAAGATTTTCAAGGATTTTTTTAGGACCAAAATATAAGAAAAATAAAATAGGTAGCAAGATTTATATCAAGGTTCGCGATAAGATCCCAATGTTTTAATATTTAAGGCTAGTAATTCTTTTGAGGTGAGGCTTGTATATTGGAATATACGTTTTTTTGGGATTCTTTCTTAATTTAAGAAATATTTTCATTGCATCAAGAAGTATATTTCAAAAGGACACCATTTGCTAGCACAGAACCAAGCCTTAAATTATGAATTTAATACTGCAAATGGGATTCCCTTTTTAATTTCATGAAAATAAAATATATAAAGTATTCAGTAAGACTCTTAACCAAATTATTCTATACATACACATACTTATATATGTGAAACTCAAAAAAACCCAATTGTAAACTTGCAAACATATATGGCAACTTTTTCATTCTTTTTAAGAAGCTTATCCTTAATCTCTGTGAGCTTTTGTTTAATATTTCAGTCCAACAGTGTCAAGGAAAATACAAATTTATATCTGAAACTCTTTCCCTGCAGTTAAATAGATTCGAATACATTAATTAATGTAATTGTTGAATTGATATTATTATGTTCCGTAAAGCAACTATTCTTCTATGTGAATAAAATATTCAAAAATTATTATTAACCTATTTAAAGTTAATCTAAGATAAACTTTAATAAATTTTCGGTAATATTAAAACCCTGAAAAAAGCCCAAGCTGAGCTTGAAAAACGCTAAACTGTCCCAGCAGATGTTTCGACTATTGATAAAATAATATGGCAGGAGAACAGTTTACAACTTTCGACCGTTTTACAACTAACAAAGGGTCACAAATCAAGTCGAACTGAGTCGCAGGGGGTTAAGTCTGGATCGTGACTAACCGGAAGTCGCCATGTGCAAGAATTCCACCAGCCCGCCACCAGCTCCAACTCCTAATCCCGCCCTGCTTCCTCAGCCTTTCACAACTTGGGCCGCCTGCAGTGTTGCGATTTAATTAAAGCGCCATTAAGTCAGCAATTAACAACAACAACGACAGCAGCAACAACAAAAGCGACATCAACAATAGCAGCAGCAACAGCGAAAACAACAAAGGGGCAAACAACTTTAGCGCCCTTATACCCTAAGCAAAGAGTATTATTCATTAAGTAAAAAACATAAAATAAATAAATTTGATAAATATAATAAATATATATTTTTCCATTTGATTATATTAATTCGTATTTATAGAAACAATCAGCTCATGCAATAAAAACAATATCAATATGTTACATATCCTTATCCTTATTACGATTTAATCTCTGTATTTTAAAATATAACAACTTTCCCTTCAGTTATAAGCAGGAATTAATTATTCTATATCTTTAAGGGTATTCAAACTTCTTCTAACCAATTTTCATATTCATTTCTGTTGGCTTTTCCCTTTGTATTTTGCCCCTTTCATTATGTTTGCTTTGCTTTGTTGCTACTGGCGCATTAAATTCTTTTTTAGCCACGTTATCGCTTAGAGAATTCATTAGCAATTGCAGGGGGACATTCATTGGGCCCACAAACCATTTTGCATATCGCAAAAAATAACACAAAAAAAATAAAACACAAGTAAGTTAAGACCCTGGAAAAGGACTCGTACAAAACACAAATGCGAAAGCAAATGTTGGGGAAAAGTTGCAACCCTTTGAGGTTTGCCGACAAACTGCATCTGGCAACGCAATGCCTGTGTTTTTTTAGCTCACATTTTTGCCACAGTGGCCGAGAAATTCCAAAAGCCTTGGGTATTTATAGGGAAGCTTAAGAAAAAATATATTTTATAGGAATCCCCAGTATTTCTTAACATATTTAACAGAACGTATTTAAGGGCAGTAAAAATTCCAGAATATAAAATAAAGAATTCGTTGCTTTGCAATCATTAAGATAAGGAAATTATTCCTTTAAAACTAAAGCTGTTTTTAAACTAAAATCAAGCCTCTGAGATATATATTTATCAAGGCGTTAAAGATAAAATATAATTTAATTGTAGGAAACTAGCATTATATCAAAATCAATTACGATACTATATCCTTTTTATTGTATTAAAAATGACAAAAGCTTCATCATTTAATAGAAAAAATATGTGTTTATTTCAAAACTGCACAAAAAATAGCCGAAATAATTGTAAAATACCTAAACAAATTACATTTTACATTTTCTATAGAAAACTACAGCAAAAACTTTTAGCGAAAATAATAAAAATGCGCCAGAAGTTACTGCCTGTCATTCCTGCAATTCATATGAAATACACCAACATTAATTCGCTGGACATGTAATGAATTTTACATTTTATGAACTCAACAGCGCCAACAATAAGCAAACAACAATTAATAACTGCAAAGGACCGCCCACAAAACATTCCCTTTAGTTGAAGTTTCGCCTAATTTGATTATATTGAAATAAATGCAATTTAATTATATGCACACATGCCATGCAAATATCCACGAGTTTTTCTGATTTAATCAATTGTTCTTGTGGCTATTTTTATTTTGAAAATAAACAAGGAGTAGTACTTGTTGAAAAATATATTATTATTTTAGTTGCCGAGTCGAGTGGTTGAAAGTCAAATAAATAAACGAATTCAAAGTAAAACTCGCACTTAATCAAGAGCTCTCGAGTATGGGAAATTCCTTGAATGCAAAATTGTGCGAATGCGAGGAGTCGGGCTCCAGGCTCCATTGTATGGATTATTATTTCGCCTTTTCATTGTTTAGCCTAGCAACTAAACTCGAATTTTTGGGTCTGGTTGGGGGTGTTAAGGTGGCTGTTTCTACGGCACAAAGAGCACATTAAAAACAAGGAAAATAAAATAAACCAGCCGCTGCCATTTTCCACTTTTTCCCCTAATATTTGACTTTGTTCTTGCCGTTTCGACGAGAAAGTTTTATTAGGGGTACGTGTCAGGGTTGCCATGTGTGCGGATGTCGGGGGGATGTTTAGGGTTAGCTTCGAATGAACTGAAACTGTCAAAAGTGCACATTCCGCTCTTGACATTTTTCCAAAGCGCAGCTTGAACTCTGGCCCCCGAAGGGTGGAGGGAGGAGTGAGAAGGGACAACGGGGTGTTCCAAATTCGAGGGCTGATGTCGTTCTAGCGATTGGCATTGAAAGCGCAAATGAAAGGGAAGTCCCCATTTTGAGTGGCAGTGGCAGCTTGCGATGGAATCCCAGACCCAGACACACATCCCAGGGGGTGGAACCAGAAAGTACCAACGCGACGGCACGCGTCCTTCCGCCCCCTCGGGGGTCTCTCTCCCTCCCTCACTCTCTCTATCGTCCTGTCGAACAGTTAAAAAAGGCAAAACGACAACGAGGCATAAACCCAGAAATTTGCTCTCTGTACGTTTATTGCTTTTAAATTTGCCAATTGTCGAATCTGGCGCTCGTCAGTGCATGTGGGTGGGTGCACGGTGAAGAAATCTTAGGGTTTTAAATTTCTCAGAAGGGATATCTTAGCCATTTTTGAGAATTTGAAGTAGTAGGGAATTTATGTGGTATATGTATTTATGTGAAATTATATTATTAATCAAATGATATTGAAGGTTTTATTTAATTTTTATAAAAATAAATGTTTGTTTGAAATATGAAAAGAAATATCGATCGAGATATACTCTCTCGTCGTTTCCTCACTCTGCCCAGTTCTCATTCTCGTCGGCTCTACTCGTCGTTCTGCTCTCATCCTCGTCGTTGTTAACTCGCTGTCTTAATGGTTGCTCGTCGCTATACTCGTTCTACTTGCTTCTCTTCTAGTCGTTTACACGAGATGTCTTGATTATTGCTCGTGGCCTTTACTTGTTCTGCTTTCGTCTCGTACTTCCAATCTCTCGTCGTTGGACCGTACTGGCGAAATCTCTTTCTCGTCTATTTTTACTCGTTCTCTCTTCTCGTTCTCGTCGTCGTTTACACGCTGTTTACTCGTTCTGCTTGTTCTTCCACTCGCCATTTACTCGCTAATCTCAATTAATACTAAATAAAATATTATAAAAATGCTTTTGATGTTTTTTTATTAAATATCACAAAAATATTTCCATAATTAATTGCTTATAACTATGAGCGATTTCAAAACCGATTTAAGGCATTAAATCTAGATCAACTCTGAAACCTAATATCATCTTGTTTTTGATACTTCAGCTTTTCCCCGTACTTATTTTATTATTTCCCCCAGTGT
The DNA here is from genome assembly GCA_008042615.1 of Drosophila auraria. Taxonomy (NCBI): domain Eukaryota; kingdom Metazoa; phylum Arthropoda; class Insecta; order Diptera; family Drosophilidae; genus Drosophila; species Drosophila auraria. The sequence goes on from VNJW01013568.1 coordinate 68,752, forward strand.
ACCTATTTTCCCCCGTCCGATATGAGCCTGTCTGTGTAAGTCTACTGCAAATTGCTTATCAAGCGAACGCATGTAACAGTCAAACTGAAACTGAAAAGCGGGCCCCGGCCAAAGCGAAAGCAAAAGCAAAAGCAGCCCTTAATTTGGCCAATTTAAAAATGGAAATCGATTCCCCCGAGTGCCGGGGCGATGTGTCAATAAAATGTGATTAACAAGTTTCTGCAGCCAAATGCCAGGACATCCCGGACATGGCACTGCAATCGGATAATGGTGAAACTTTTGCCCGACATTCGTTGCCTCCGGCGCTTAGCCCTCCCCCAATGCCGATGTATTGTGACTTTTTTACTCCCGGTCTCCTGGCGATCCTTGCGGAGCGTGGCGAATTATCCTTTCATAAGTGACAAATACGTCCACCCTTATCAGCGGCGGCTGCTGCAAGTAATGAGGTTTTATTCCAAAGCAAGTGACTCCCCGGGATCTGGTTCTGGTTCTTGTTCTGGTTCTGGTAATTTGCAATAAATATGCAGCCAGCTCTGGCTTCATTTCCATATCTTTCGGGCACCAGGATAAGGACCAAGGGGTGGTTACGGTACTGTGGCAAAGTGAGCTCTGGAATTCCAGGACTGCATTCCGGTGGGTATTCATCATTGCCAGCATTCACCGACTGACAATGGATGGAATAAGCTCGGCACTTAATTAAAAACGAGGAAAACTCCTCATAGTTTCGATGCTGTGCAGTTCAAACAAAGCCAAGGGATAGTTTGTAATTCGCCAGCTTAAGGCAGCTTACAATGCGGATACTTTGCACAATGAATTGTTTTCGAAATGCGATACAAGCTTAATAACCTGTCTCAAATTATGATAACTGTATTTAAGCAGAGGGTAACTTAAGAGAGGTAACTTAAGCCTTTAGTAAATATGCTGCTAATTACGATTTCTTGTGCTTTAATAAGCTACATTTGAGAGGGGAAACATGCTTAAATTCTTGTCTCTATTAGCACAACTTCACTTAAGCAGATTAAATATAAACAAAATAGTAACAGAAAATAAGAAATTATGCCTGAACAATAACCATTTGCTTAATCAAATTCGAATGGTAATATTAAATCCCATTATTCTTTATTATTAGTTGTTTATTTAGCGGCCTTTGGCTTAATAACATTTTGAATAAATATCCTTGTGCCGTCATAACTCTTATATTTTTCAGGTGTTTAATTTATGCATTCATTTATGTTTCTATTGTTGGTATATGTATTTCACTTGTCAAATATATGGCAGATATTTAATTACTTTTGATTGCATTCACTGTTTGTGACACACTAAAGGCCTGGGGGGTATTATGAGGACGTATTGAAAGTCTCTGACTTTAAAATAAGCTTCAGACATTTGCATTTGAAATGGAAACTAAAGCTCTTAATCCTTATTTGATTTATCTATAATGTTGCCTTAAAGTTCATGCTTTTTCTCAATAATTTAATACATTTTGACATTATTTTCTCTTATATTTAGCTATTTATTTTTACCAAATTTTAACAATTATTTTTTACAAATTTTAACAAATACAAATCCCCTGGCAATAATTAAACTCGCTTTCCTAGAAACCTGACAATTTCTGGGACCCCCTTCAAGTATAAAACTTAAATCAATTATCATCTCCGGGGTTCCACAGAAATCTTAATTGGCTTTCCTTATAAGTTTGATAAGATACTGCCCAAATAATTCATTTTGTCTAAACTCAAGCACTTCCAGTTAACACCGAGTATCTTTTGGCTACAATCTGCAAGTGTGATTTCGTTCCGATATGCAATTATCTATATATATTTTTATATATATAATTTCGAGGGCTTTGCGGTCAGCTGATAAGCGGAAATCTTTTCCTGGAAGGTTGCGAAGCCCAGAGAATATCGGAACTGGCACCGCCGCTGGGTGTGAGTCAGGTAATCTTATCGCCAGAATGAGATTGCAGTTCACGGGGGTTTCTTCTTTTACTTTGATTTTATTTTGCACTATTTGGCTGGCTTTTTCGCTCGGCTGATACGGGCTCTCTCTGCCTGCGATAAGCTCCGTTACAGGCAACAGAAGTTAATTAAAAGCGAAATGCTTTTGTAAACAAATGTCTTACTCACTCGTCGGCCTCCTATAAAAGCTTGAGCGGCTTCCACAGCTGACACCAAACGAACCAGAACCTCCAACATGCGTAGTCTACTGATCCTCTCCGTCGTTCTCGCCGTCATCCTCGGCTCACACGCCTCCAGCTCCACCTGGGGACGCCGCAACAGCAGCGACTACTTGCTCTCCCGGCAGACGGAGGTCCGTTATCCCATCAAGAACAACTACTGGAATGTGAACATCGATTTCCCTCGTGCCGTAAGTTTATCTATCTGCCTTCGTGCCTTCGGAATATCCACTAATTACTTTCTTAATACCAACAGGGCACCGTCAACTACTACAACATCTCGGCGATCTTCGTCTACGACAACTTCAGGAACAGCTCTGGAGCCTCTAACACCCTGAGGTCCGGCGGTCCCGGTTACCGCTATGCCTCCCTCGCCCTGAGGAGTCAAACCAACCGCGGCATGGACTCCACCATCGAGATCTGGGGACATTAAGTCTTCTTAAGGGAATCTGGAATTTAAAACTGAATAAAAACTGCTTAGATATGAAATGGAAAAGTACACGAAAATGGTTTTTTATTTGTACTTAATGAACTCTTTTAAAATTGTTTTTATTTGTTTGGAAGTCTTTATAGCGTGTTTAGGGTTTAAGTAGGACTTGATTTGGATATTGTTCTACAAATTTAATGAAACTGAGTCTTGAGCAAACCTATTTCTAGCAAAAAACTTTTTGAAATTGAGAGGGATTAGTATAAGAACTGGATTCTATATATTATTATAAATAGTTCAAAGCTTTTTAAGCACTAACCAGAACTGATTATATTCTTCTATCTGCACAGTTTTTGAAGTTAATATTTAATTTTTGTGTTAACACCTCATCCAATCTACGTCTTATTTTTCAACTGTCTGCATTCCAGACTCTCACTTATCTGGAGATTTCAGTACTTTCTTATCTCTAAGAATGTCTGTCTCTTTTACATTGATTTATTTTTGTACTATTTGGTCTGCCTTTTTTAGCCAGAATCATCCCCCTTCAGGCTCCTGTGATAAGGCCCATTACAGGTAACACAAATTAATTAAAAATCCGACTATAAAAGACTGCGTAGGTTGGAAAAAAAAATAATTGTACTATACAGAACCTCTCAGAAAGCATCATGCGTAGCCTTATTCCAATCCTCTCCATCTTTCTGGCTGTGATTCTCGGCTCTCAAGCTTACAGTGCCAGCTTTGGAGAACGTTTTGCCTACGACCTTATCCTGTTCCGCCAAACGGAGATCCGTGAGCCCATTGAGAACAATTACTGGAACCTAAAGGTCGAGTTCCCATGCGGCGTAAGTTGAGTGATCTTTTGGTTGAATTAAAAATATTTTACGTGAATTAAAAATATTGCTCCTTAATTAAAATTATTTATCTGAACACCTAAAGGGCTCCATTAACAACTTTACCATCTCGGCTATCTATGTTTATGACAACTTTGGGAATAGTTCTGGAGGTGCTCCCAGTTTGTGGCGAGGCGGCGTGGGTGCTAACGAAGTCACCATTAACCTTAGAGGCGAAGTTAGTCGCGGTATAAACTCCACCATCGAGATCTGGGGAGCTTAGAGAGCCAAAAATATTCAGAATTCCCTGCCCCCAGAAGCTATTACAATTTAATTGAATTTTTTGAATAGAATTTAATTGAAATAATAACAAATGCACCTTTATTATAGTTCTATAAAAAAATATAACTATTTAATCAAAAAAGCACCTATTTCTATTTATTATAAATTCACTAAAATTTAAAACTAAAACACCAAAGGGAGGCAGTAATCACCGACTACAGTGATATCTCCATTATTGTTCCCCGTTCAATTTAAATAGCATATTGATATGTCTATCTCTGGCCAACTTTGCATATTCTCCTCGTATTAGCCTTGGGTCAATCCCCAAAAAAACCCCCAAAAAGTTTTGCTTAGAGTTTTTCCCCCTTTTACCATTTTTTGGAGGCAGGCTTCTCCCCTCCGTAACTGCGGGCACAAAAGGATGAAAGCCTTTTTCCCTTTTTTGGCAGCCAGCGGCGTAGTCATCTAGCAAAGGAAAACATTCAATATTTAATAAATACGCAGGGTGTGTGTGCGTTCTGCTGTGTGGTGTGGATAGAAGTTAGCTGGGACTATTGCCCACAAATCCTGTGAAGCCCCAGACAGACTGTTAAAAGGGCTAGAGGGGCTAAAACCAAACCAGAAACCCAAAAAACCTGAACAAAAAACCAGAAAAAAATGCTAAGGAAAGGAAAAACCAGGGGAGACAGACTTATTGGCCTTGGCTCATTGGATTCCGGGGCAGGGTGTAAAATTTGTATTTCAAATTGGCGTCTGAGAGCGATATGTTAAGCTGCTGCACGGTCAAAAGGATGTGTCGGCAGAGTCCCTTTTTTCTCCTTTTCTTGGGCTATTTCCTCAGTTTATGTATCGAATTTAAATTTCAATTTTAAATGTCTCGGGGCTATAAGGAGTGGGGGCCATCCGGCAAATCCCGATGCCTCGCCGGCGCTGGCGCTGGTGGTAAACATTTACACACGAATGTTTGAAAAGTTGTCAACGAAATGTTTCACTTAGTTAATATGCAAAGCGCGGCCGGGCAAAGCCCCGGATATGTTTACGGCAGGGGCTCAGGATACGGCCGGATGCGAAAGGATGCGGAGGATACGGAGGATACACAGCCTCCTCTGTCAGCTGCACTCGCTGTAAGCCGCGCTGTAAGGAAGGGAAAGTCCCTTGTCGTTAAAAAATCGCCTCCCTCCAAAAAGTCACGTAACTGCAGCTGGCAGTGGCCAGAGATTTTCGGCACGGGCTGCGGTGCATCCGAATTCGATTTGCTCCTGTGTTGCCTCCTCCTCCGTTGATGCTAACTTTAAGACCCGGTAAATGCGACTGCTTCCGGTCGCACTGGCATCGCATTCACTTGACATTCCTCATACGCCGCGTGGCCACCGCACCGAAATGCCTAACGTAAGCCGCTTGCCGGCTAAGCTGACCACTACAGCAGTGTCCCCGGGTGACCAAGCTGCCACACACATACACAACCAAGCCTTACCTCCACCAAGCAGCACCCTCGCCTGCTGTCAGCGGCAACAGCTTGCCGAGCAATTACTTCGGACTGCCCGGAAATGTCGCCTGAAAACCAGCAGCGACAGCAGCGATGGCAGCTGCTTGAAGCAGGTCCTGGTCATCCCCACCGCCCACGACTCCCCTCAAATTCACACATTGTGTGGCGTAGGGAAGGTGCGGCATATGTCTGGGCCAGGGCATCTGCTTACACTGTCCGTCGTGGCCGAGGAACAGCGAAATACCCGCCTCAAATGGGATTTCAATTAGCAGTTCAGTGCTTGCTGGCCAGTGTGGGTCAGCTAGCAACATTCACAGGACACTGTCGGCGTGCACTGATCAAAAATTTCAAGGATATCTGAGCGGAAAATATATTTATAATCGATTTTAGCTTTTAATTTAAAGGATTTTATAGAAAAATTATAATAATATTAATTAAATGTTAAATAATTTAAAATAAAAATAATTTTCATCAATTTTCTATTAATATTCACATATTTGTTGAATAATTTCCATTGTTGGCCTTTTCTTTTTGTATAATTTTGGTGTAAAAGTGTTATTTTTTTCCGTGTACATTTATGGCCAATTGGCAAGGAGCAGGAGCTGAGGTGGCCAGCCTGGGGACACATGACATGAAAGGGTGTCGGACACGCTGTTAAGGCTGCTGAAATTGCTGATTTGCTGTTGTCCCTTGTCCGTTGTCCGTTGTCCGTTGTCCTTCGTCCCTTGTCCGCTATCGTTGTTGGTCCGTGGCCAGAGCAGCATTGATTTTTAATAAATAGCAATTTGGCAAACCAATCTGAGTTGTGATTATTTTAGCTGGCAGCAGCACGTTCCTGCCCAGGTGGAAAAACGCGTTTGAAATGTGCAGCCAGCGGAGACCATTAGGTGCAGCTAATGTGCCATTCCCCCACCACCACCACTCCCACAACTGTAGTTTTCCCTTCGCAAAAGGTAATGAAGTATTTATGATCCGGGGCTGATTGCATGCGGTGGTGGCTTTAGGTCGCATGTGGAGGTGTCACCTCGCCACCTGCATTCGAGTTTTGACAGCCGCTGCTGGGGATTTGTGGCATAACAAATTTTGAGCGGCTAAATTGTAAAATACCACGACACACGGCACAGGACGACCGACTACGGGGCAGTGGCAACTGGAGCAGGGCAGCAGGCAATCAATATTGATGATGGCCACATCAAGGACTCCCCTGCTGAGGCATATCCAATATGAATTTGCCACTTTTGGCCAAAACAAACTGGGCCGAGACTGGGATCGGGGCTTGCAAAGGCAAACATTTCTGCTTTTTATAGTCCCTCTCTCTGTTTTCTCAACGAAGATTTATTATGCCTTGGAAAAGTCAACGTACAATTGATAAATTAACTGCAAGAAGTGTTAAGGAAATAAACACAATGGAAATTACATATTAAAATGGAAAGGAAAATTTATGAAAGGATATTAAAAATAGAAAAAAAAAAGATAAACAGCTTAAGAATGCTAGAAAAGATTTTAGAAAGGCAGAAATATCAAATTGTTTAGTTAGTAATGGAAAAATCTTTGCACTTACCATATGTATGTTGCTTTTTCCTTTCGCAGGTGGTCACTTACCTTATGTTGCTCTTCCTTTTCGCAGGTGGTCATCCTTTTTCTTTATTCTTTATTTTGATTTTGGTTCTTAATTTTCAAAAATTAAATTTTATTTATTATTCTTGCAATGTATATTTGTATTGGATTTCAACGGAAAACACAAAACAAAAATATAAAAAAAAAAACACTTTCAGATAATTAAATCACAACAGTTTGCGGGTCATTCCATATTGGAATATCTTTATGCACATACACAACAACTATTTTTGGGCAATATTAACACTCCTAGGTCTTCCAGGAGGAGGGGCTTCATCATGTATTTTATGATTTTTCTTAGTAAAACATAGTTTAACGATTAAATTCAATATCAAACACTGCGTGACTTTTTAGCTGATAAATATACACATTTTTTACGTTTTTCGGTGCACAAATTAAAATTTTGTTGGATTTTTAACTTTACTGTACTTCTTTCGCTATTTTATGCACTCATACACACGTACATATACATATGCATATTTGTGTAGGTGGCTTTCTGAGCGCTAGCTTGGCACTTGATGCAAATTCTTTGATTTCTTTTATTAAAACGCCATTTTCCGACTTAAATTTAATATTAAACATTGCTTTGACCTTTTAACCAAACGATTGACACATTTTTCTGTGTAGAAATCTGCTATTATTTAAATATGTATTTGTTTGTTTTTTTACGGACCCGCCGAAAACTTTTACAAAGGAAACTAGCGAGAGCGAGCAAGAGTGTTGCCAGATCAGATCGTTGTTGTTGTTGCTGCCTCCTTGCTATTCCTCTCTCAAAAAGTTTTCGGCGGGAGAAGTCAGACAAAATCGCGGTCCATGGAACAAAACAATAAATATTTAAATATAGCAGATTTCTGCACAGAAAAAAGTGAAAAATGTGTCGATCGATAAGTCATAAGGTCGCCGCAGTGTTTAATAATGAATTTAAGTCGGAAAGATGCGTTTTAATAAAAGAAATCAAAGAATTCGCATCGAATGCCAAGCTAGCGCTGCGCTGGCCACCTACACAAAGATATACATACATACGTACGTGTATGACTGCATAAAATAACGGAAGAAGTACAGTAAAGTTAAAAATCCAACAAAAGATCAAATCTGTGCTCCGAAAAAGGTGAAAAAAAGTGTACATATATTGATCAGTTAAAGAGTCGCGCAGTGTTTAATTATAAATTTAATTCGTGAAATTTTGATTTTCTAAAAAAAATCATACAACTTTACGTGTGCATAAAAAGTCCCGCCAATAATTGTTTTTTTTTTTTGTGAATTTTATATTTGTTGGTATTTTTTTCTTTTTTTGCATGTGTTTTTAATTGCAAGACCTGGAAGTGTTAATATGGCCCAAAAATATGTGTTGGTGTATGTGCATAAAGATATTCCAATATGGAACGACCCGTGAACTGTTGTCGTGATTTAATTATTGAAAAGATGTTTCCATTTTTTTGATTTTTGTTCTGTGTTTTCCGTTAAAATCCACTAAAAATTAATTAATGCAAGAAGCCAAATAAAATTTCCAAAGTGTTAAGTGTTTGCTATTTAATGGGAAAATTAAGAATTAAAATTAAAAATGGCCTACTGAAGACCGCCTGCGAAGAGAAAGATCAACTTAAGGTAAGTGAAAAGATTTTGCCATGATTATGTATATATGAGTATGTGTGTGCAAATGAGAGAGCACATCCTTTAATTGAGGCTAATCTGACAGCCTACCAAAAACGAAACAATTTAACTACATTTAGTTAACAATTGCAAGGTTAAGATAATTTTAAAAAAACCTTAAAAAAGTTTTTTTAATTTTTTTTCCGAATTAATACATCTTAACGGTTTTAGTTGCGTCTCGGCTTTTTTTGGTTTGAAGCTTTGCTTTTTTTGAGTCAAAGACACGAACCTAATATGTCAGAACAGCAAGCAGTGTAAGCAGTGTGAGAACGCAGTTTACAAGCACTTTAAGAGCAAAGTATCGACAGCTTGCAAGCAGTTTGTCAGAGCTATCGATATTTGTGCAAGCAGTCTAGACGTTGTGTCCCATATAAACGGTTGAAAACTTGACTAAGATGTCAACCAAAACAACATTTGTCGCCAGTGTAACCACACTTGTTTATTATGTGCTGACATAATGAAGTTAAAAAAAAAAACTGAAAATAAATAAGAATTTCAAAATGTAATGAAAATAAGTATTTTTTTAAAGGCCTTATTAAACCAATTTTTCTTTATTGCTGTTTTAATTGTTGCATATTTTTAATGGTTTTAATTAAAATTGTTTGTAATATAAGCAACCCCTCCAAAAACTGCATTAAGATGTGATATTCACCAGATACTTTTTTCCCTCATTATATTTCTAACAGTACTTCTTCCACCCAACGCTTCTTTTACATTTTGCTGATGAGCAACCCCGAAAATGCCACGATTTCCATGTGATACATACACACTCGCACACACACACACAAGCACATACAAAGCGCCGCTTTTCCTTTGTTTTGACCACTCTTTGTACTTTGCTCACTTTGTTGTTGTTGTCGCTCGAAAGATATCTTTCCATATGGCTGACTTTGAATGGAAACGGTTTTTCCTCGGTCTGTCAAGAAGCCGTAATGAATAATGAAGGCGAGACGTGGTGTGCGTTTTACGAGAAAGGCCTTGAACGCAAGACAGACTTGGAAAAATAGGTTCAGCTTTAAGTCCAGCTTAGCATTAGCAGGCACAACTGTACTGTTTCTGCCACAAAATGGCTTTAATAGAGAGACCGAGGCCGAGGCCCAAGCGCCGCTGGCTGTTCAATCATTTCAATTCCGCTTTTTTATTTCATTTCCCAATTTCCTGCGTGATTATTGCAAACCACCCGGCCTGCCAGCCCGCCTGCCGCCCATCAATCAATATTCCACCAAAAAGTCGCCCCTTTTCGGTGCGGAAAACAACCACCCACCACCACCACCACCCGAACTCACCCAAAAATGAGCTGGAATCGAATCGCAGTGCTCGGCTTGCCGAGTCCCCGAACCTCGACCAATGCCAGCCGGTTGATGCTTCGGCTGTCTTCGGCTCGCCTTTCTGCTGGCCAATGGCATTGCGGGTGCCCAAACGCCCACCGAAGCCGACCAATGAGCGAGCTTCGCCGCTTTGAATTCGCTGCACGGCGAATGCTTGCGTCGGCTAGGCATCGGCAACCGGTTTTCGCTCAACGGTGGTTGTTGGCGTCCGCTCTCTCTCCCCGTTTTTATTGCGCCTTGCCTGCCCTTCCTTTCCTTCATTTTCTTCTTGGCGAACACGCGCCGGGTGTTGCCTGTACTTTTCTGGCCACGACATCCATTTTGAAGAGCAGAATAAATATTGGGTTCTGATTAAAGGATTTTAGGATGAATTAAAAATTAGCATTTAAAAAGCTTTGACCATTTAATAACCTTAAATAATATTTATAATAATAAGGAACAGTGGTCGAGACATTCCCCACTCATTCTTTTCTAACAAAAAAAAATACAGTCCACGGAAAAATATCAAAGGAGTTTTTTCGATTAAGGATAAAGATGGCGAATATGTCACGATTAATGGGGTTACATTAATTTAATGTTAAATATATATTTATTATATAATTTATTTAAAAGGTTAGTTTATTTAACAACGACTAAGTGTCAAATTCAAAAACTAAGAAAAACGTACGCTTTCGGAACTTTGCTATAAACGTGAAATAAAATTCTAAAATCTCCCAACCGACGCTCTTTGGTCAACCCATTTTTAAAAAGGATGGCAACGCTTAAGATATTGGTTATTACCAGATAGGAGATGTCTTCGAAAACAGAGTTGCTCTGGCATTATTTTGAGGAAATTATCCGGTTTAAATAGTTTCTCAAAAGCGCTTGTAAATTTATTTTCGATAACCAAGAATTGACAATTTTGTAAGCTTTAAGTTCTCTAAATTTCTTCCCTTTCTGAAAAATAAAAAATTCCTTTGTTAACAGAATCATTAAACCCTTCTTTAGTAGTTCGTTTACAAACTTCTTCAAAAAGTTCTTACCAAATCCGGATAATCGTCCTAAATAACCCCTAAAATCTACTACAAAACCTTCTGCCTCTCCCCCTAATTTCCGTACTCCACCCATCCAAAATTCAGAGGGACTGGCGAGTGCTTTTGACAGCTTCCTCCAGAGCCATCATCCTGCCTCCATGTGGCGTCTCACCCGCCCCTTGGTTCTCCATTTTTCGGTTTTAATGCTCGTCAACCGTCAGTCAGTCTCCGTTCCCGAGGGAAGAGCCTCTTCTCTTGCCTTATTTCCAGTCGTTTCTGGCCCTGACTGGCAGGTCATAAAATGGCTTCTCCGCCCCCGCAGTTCCCTCGATTCGTTTCATGTCGGCCGGTGGCAGTTACAGCTGCGTTACTGCGGCTGCAAATTACCATTTTTAACGAATGGAGCTGTCGAAAACCTGGATTTATAGGGGCCTCCGGTTTGGGGAAACGATTTCGTGTAGGGAAGGCCTCGAAAAAAAAACTGGAAGTGTGATGTTAACATGAGCAATTCATTCATATGCAAACCGTTTCGATAACACTTGGAATATCATGAATATGAATTCGGAACATACTGATATGATAAGTATTGACTTTAATATGATATGCTTTTGATATAAAAATGAGAAGTATTTGATGAATTCATTTTGTTATGTATTTTTCAAATAAAAATTAATATTTTTGTGCTTTTAACGTAAGGAAATGGGTTATGTAATGAGTAAACTTTCAAAATGTATTTAATTTTATTAATATTTTGACACCTCATATCGGAAAAAGAACATTTAAAATTGTTCGTACCAAATAAGGTGAACATTTATTTGATATTTCTAACCAAATATCCAACTAAAGTTTAGATCGGACCAGTAACAATGATAATAACAAAGATTTTAGACTCTTTCTTGAATATCCCCTCTTTACGAAACGAGGCCTCAATTTTTACATTTTCACACATCTTTTAGTTTTGTATTTTTCACATTTTTAATAAAACTAGGCCAGAAATTTTGTAATATATACTTTTACTTGACTTTTAACATTTATTTCAGATGAATATTAGAGAACAACTGTTAAATAATGTCAAGAAATTAAGATAAAATGTCCTTATTGCGCTTGATTCTCGAACTAACTCTTTGCAACTTCGTTAAAATACCTTTATTCACTTTAAAACGAGGGTTAGCCTAACCAAACATTAAGAAAATGACACAAATTTACAATTTCAGGAACAAATTATGATAAATACCCTTAATTCGCGTATTAAACGTTCTCACTTTTATTGAAATGCATAAATATTCCTTATTCGCGTTATAAACGTCCTCACTTTTATTGAATTTCATTAATTTATATTCAAAATGTGCTTTGCAATCTCTTTTAAAATGTCAAAAGTACTTGCAATAATTAAAAAAATGCTTTACTTCCCTTCCACTAACCCCAGAAAACGCTAAAAAATGCAAAACAATAACAAAAAAGTGATGAAAAAGTGCGAAAATGACATTTCCATTATGCGGAATTATGGCCATCAATTACAGTTAGCGTTGGACGCACAATAAAAAATGGCGTCCAACTTGAAGGTCAGCGGGGACTTTGCCACCGAGTGACGTCACGCAGCGCCAGACAAAGCACACAGACACACCTACACACGCGCACACACACAAGCATGGCAAACAACTGTAATCTCGTGAAAAATTTCATTTAATCGACGCGCGGCGGCAGCAATAACTTTTGCGCTTTAATTGAAAACAAAACGCGCAATCGAAATGCCAAAGCGTCACGCCAAAAAACACACAAAATAAGCTGAAAACGTTCTAAATTTAAATATTACCGGGGCCGATCGGTTGAAAATATATTTATAAATACAAATGCGGGCAATTTTCAATGGGAAGTGCGAAAGGAAAATGGGGGAAAAGCGGAAGAGAAGGGCGAAAATTGAAAGGTGCCGAAGTGGAGAGTGAATGGAAATCGGATTAACTTAACTTAATAATCGTCATAAATGGCGCCAACGCCGCCACCTACACATAAACACATACACGCCCCCGGCACCTCTCCCCTCCCTCCAGGTTTTCCCTTCTCGAGTTTTTCATTTCGTTTCGTTTTCGCCATGCTACGTAATGGGTGAAGAGCGGCAACGGCGCACGAAACTGACTGACAAGATACTCGGCTTTCGAACTTAATATTTTATTCGAATTTCGAATGCGAGGTTTTCACACAACACTCACACATGCTCTCGCGAGCGAATTCGCCGCAATTTTAGCCGGCTGTTCGGCTTTTGTGTTGGTGAGAGAGATTTCGAAATCTCAGCGAGAGAGTGAGAGAGCGGCTCGAGTTCGAAAAACGCGGAAAATTTCATAAGCTGCTTCTTCTTCGCTTCGCTGCGCGCCACTTTTTCGTTTCGTCGTCGTGCCGAAGTGAAAAGCGGCAACAGCGCAACACACACACACACCCATACACATGCCTACCGAAGGCAAAAAAGCAAACCGATGATTTTCAGCCCCAAAAAACTTGAAGCTTCGAATTCCGCCAATGTTAATTGAACGTTTCGGGACAAAAAAGCCAGGCAAAAACAGGCCTCCAAATGGGTTTTTCGTCTCGTTTGCCGTTTCCCCCTTTTTTTTGTACCTCACGACTCCGCTAATTATATTTCGCCGCTGAAAATCCAGCTCATTTTGCCATTGTTTTTCCCCCCACGAGTTGTGTGTCTGCAAAGTTCGCTTTGTCTACGCGAATTTGGCCACAAATTGCGGGAGTTTTGCTATTTGAAAGGCCTTTTTTGGCTGACTTCTCCACCAGAATTCCCACTTTCACCGAAATTAGCATGAATAGAAACTTGCGCCATTCCCAAGTGACAAAAACTCATAAATTTGAAAGGTTTTGTTTGGAAGTTGAGTGGAATTCGGGATAATGGCGCTTTTGAATATGGGAAATGTTATTTGCTTCTTGCATTCGAATTAAAAGCTACATATGTAAAACTTGTTTAAAATTCTCAAGTTCAAATTTTAAGTAAAGAAAATAGTGGATTTTACGTATTATCTTAGGGTTATCGAGAGGTCCGATTAATGCTAACTCTTCCTTAAACACTTAACTCTAAATTATGCTTCTCAGTTACTCGATTTAACAAACTTGAACTCTATATGAAGAAAGTATCCCTTAATTCTTCGCAAATTGTAATAGAATAGAGAAATACTAATAGAAAAAACTCTTTAATGGTATAGTTTATATTCAAATTTATTTATTTTATAAAAATCTTGCTAGTCTTGTAGATTTAAGGAAATAAAGCACTGAAACTGCTTAAAATTCCGAAGTTAAAATACCAAGTAAAGAAAATTGTGGATTTTACGTATTATTTCAGGGTTATCGAGAGGTCCGATTAATGCTAACTATACCTTAAACACTTTAAACTCTAAATTATGACTTTCAGTTACTCGATTTGACAAACTTTAACTCTATATGGAGAAAATATCCCTTAATTCTTCGCAAACTTTAATAGAATAGAGAGAAATACTAATAAGAAACTCTTCTATGGTATAGTTTATATTCAAATTTATTTATTTTATAAACAATCTTTCTAGTTTTGTAGATTTAAGGACTTTAGTCCTTGAAGGAATTAAAGCACTGAAACTGCTTTAAATTCCTAAACTTAAATTCCAAGCAAAGTAAATAAGGAAATTTACGTATTTTGTAAGGGTTAGCGGAGGATTTAACGTTAAGGAAAAACTTTTTCCATATCCGGTTAAGGCTAACTCTTCCTTAAAACAAATTGATGCTTCTTCTTCTTCCTCGATATGGCAAACACGAACTCTATATGCTAGTTTTTCAGTAACATAATTCTACTAAAATGCTTAAATAATACAAAGAAATACAAATAAACTATTTTATTATTATTATTTATTATTATTTATTATTTTATTATTATTTTATTATTATTTTATTATTATTTTTTATTATTATTATTTATTTGTTATTTATTATTGTTATTATTATTTTTTTATTATTATTATTAATTATTATTATATTATAAACCATTATCCCCAGGTCCGTCGATTTAAGGACTTAAATCCTTGAAGGAATTAAAGTACGGAAACGGGTATAAATGCAATATTAACATAAAAAATATATGGATGCTGGCGATCTAAAAGGGCTTTCGACGGCGCTTCGGGCCCACCTTGCCTACCTCAGAGATTTGACGGCGTTTTCTGAGGAAGTAGCGGTGTGCCGGCGGGTCTCCGGAGGCGGACGGCTGAGCCACTGCCTCAACTCGTGCCTGGGTTTGCTCCTGTGCCGGCGGGTCTTCGGTGGATGGCTGAGACACTTCCTCAACTCGTGCCTGGGTTTGCTCCTGTGCCGGGGGGTCTCCGGAGGTGGACGGCTGAGCCACTGCCTCAACTCGTGCCCGGGTTTGCTCCTGTGCCGGCGGCTCCTCCAACACCAGAATGCGCATCGGAGACGAAGCTACCCGGTGGTAGGTGGCCAGAAAGATCTCCACTTTATTGCCGTTGCCGGAAGCCAGCGGCACCTGGCGGTAGCCCAGCGTGAGGTTAACTCTGATTCGGTTGCCCAGGTCCCAGCTGCCTTCCGAGCCCTGCTTCAGTACACCTCTGGACTCCACAAACTTTAGCATTTCCAATTCCTGGTTGGTGACTGGTTGCGGCGGCGTCACCAGCTGAGGGGACCTGCGACCAGCGGACTCCTCCTCGTCGTCGCTCTCGGCACGCAGATGCAGACTGGGGGCAGCGGCCCGTGCCCGCATCCTGACCTCCTCAAGCCTGCGCTGACGCATCAGGTCGCGCTTTAAGCTTACCTTAAGGATCTTCGCGTTGTCAGGGCTTACGAAGGCCGCCTCCTCGAAGCCCTCGTGCCGATAGTTCTGACAAGGATAGTTTTGGAATTTGAGGATATATTCGTCTGCGAGCTTCTGGTCAAGAGTGCCGCTCCTTATAGCGGCTAAGTAATCCTGTACGACTTCTAGAGGCGTCATTTCCCGTGGAAGCGGCATGGGCGATGGCCTTGCTTCTGTTGGGAAATTCTTGTTAGCCTAAAAAACCTACCTTTCAAATATCACTCGGCGGAAACTTACCTTCCTGCAAGCCGGATGGCTGCTCCTTTTGATCAATGCTCTCAGTCTGGGTTTTGGGCATCTTCGTTCTGTGCGTAGAATGAATATCTTACTAACAAAATATATAAATTTTTTGACGATCTGCTGCTTATGAGTTCTGAGCTTAGAATGAATATCTTACTAGCAAGATATATGCGGACTGATTCAGAAGTCAGTGCCTACTTAGAGTTTACTAAAAAGGAGAATCTATAGATACAGGTTTCCTTAATAACATTAGATTGCAAAATAATACAAAATAAATGTGTGCACAACACTGGAGTAAAGCTAACTGGCTGATTGCAGACGTTGCCCAACACTGTAATTCGAATCTGATGTGTTAAGCGGGCAAAATCGTTAAAATGCATTTATTCCATCGATGAAAAACCACGTTACTTCGATTTTCTGCTTGTTTAATGCGTTGGGATATTAATTTGAGAAATAAATTAAAACATTTTGTTTTTTTAACTGATTTTTTGAGAGTTTTGACCATTTTTGCGATTGAAAAAAGGTTGGTTCAATGGCAGTAAAACTGAAAATAAAATGGAAATGGAACGTAAGGCCACAACTCTTGATATAAAATAAAACCCGTAAAGCCAAACGATTTATTTCTTACTTTGAAATACCTGTAGAATTCGTAGTTATCTAAGAATCCAACCTTACCATAAATTATTGGTTTTATCAAATAATATAAAAATTGGATATTAAGTTTTAAGTTGAATAGTAGATCTCAATCGCGAATGTGAATGTTTTTTCGTTTCTATATTTCTCAACCTACAAATGTTAAACTGATAAAAATGTTATGTGATTGACGTTAAAAACAAGAAGGGACATTATTTGGCTTTAATTAAAAAAAACCTCTTTTTAATTCTAAATAATTGGCACACTATGGTTTTTATCTCGCTTTGATAATTGCTTAAACCTATTTTGAGTCGCAATTCACTAGATTTAGATCTAGAAAGGAATGTGATCTAAATAAAAATTCTATTCAAATATCAAGAATAAAAAAGAAAAAAAAAGTTATCCTCCTTCGAGCCGGATTTGAACCAGCGACCTATGGATTTCTATTTACTTTGCGTCAACTACAGTCCACCGCTCTACCAACTGAGCTATCGAAGGTGCAAGCGGAGAGCACGCCAAAGGCCGTGATAAGCTGGCGTGGGAGCGAGATAGCTGCGACCGCTGACCGCTGTCGTCGCTCGGCATCGCGGAGCAACAACAAGAACAACAAATGTATGCACATAAAAAGTAAAGCGCTCGGAAATCAGGCACAAATCAAAGTATAAAGTAGCCGTAAATACGCACATAAATTTTGCGTTCATGTAAATGAATTTTTGCGTATTCCGCTTTGTGCTGGCCGCCGCAAAGCGGAGGCGAGAGAAGTGAACAAAAAGCAAGAGGAAAGAAACAAACAGAAGCAGCGGCGAAACGCTGATGTTCCAAATTCAGCGCAACTTTCGCTAGTTGTCGCCGCTGGGGCCTACAGTCAGGGGGAGGGGATTGGGGAGCCGGGCGCTGTGCAAACGTCATCAACATAATTTTCATCACTCAGAAATATGCTGATGAAAGACGCCGAACAGCCGCCGCCAGCCGACAGAGCCGAGAGCCCAGCCGAACGATTCCACGAAGTGCCGAAGTGCTCGAGAGCGGGAGAGAGAGAGAGAGAGACTGGCAGATCGGATGGGGGGCGAAAGTTGGGTGGCACAGTGGAGAGTGGGCGAGAGGCAGTGCCATGCCAGAGAGGTGAGTGCCGGAGAGCCCGTGCAATTGAGCAACTGTGACGTGGCTGGCGAGGAGGAGCGGAAGAGAGGGGGCGAGATTGGGGCGAGCACAATGCAGCGGAAGCAACTCATCGTGGGCACAATGAGCAGACTTTGTCCGAGGGCCCCAGAACCTTTCCACCTCCTCAGCACCGCTCCGCTCCCCCTTGCAACAACAAAGCGAGTGCCGTGACACTCCATTTTTATTTTCCAACGACGCTGCTGCGACGCTGGCACAAAAGCAATTTTCCCTTCCTCCTGCCCCCGCGCCATCTCCCCTCTGGGCTGCACTAATTGGAGCACATGATAAAGTAACTTTTGGGGCAGCACTAAACTTCCAGCAGTGTCGGGCACACACACTCGAAAGTACAGTAAGAAAAAATATCTTCAAGATATTTGCAAATATGATATTTTTATAATCAAAAGTTTACCTTCTCCTGATCATTTAACGGAAGTAAAAATAAGGATATTGATCGGGATATGAAACTATGAAAATTCTTAGCTCACATACCAAATTTCAGATTTATCGGATAAGTTTTAAAATAAATGTAACGAGTCCTATAATATCAGCTACAGAAACCTCTCTGATTTGCAAATAGGATATTTTTGTTAACAGAACTTTATTTTCTAATGATCATTAAACTGTAGTTATAATAATGTCAGACCTAGGAATATAAACCATTTAAAATCCTAAGCTTACATACCAAATTTCAGCTTTATCGGATAAATATTATGATAAATGGAGCAAATCGAGTGTGTCCAATAATATACGCAACAAATATTACCGTTTTATAACCAAAACTCACCTTGCCAGCTTGAATTCTAAGAAGACTATAGTTTTAATGCTAGAAATATGTATCTTTATAAATGTTCAACCCACATATTCGGTTGGTGCACAGTATTTAAAAGCGATAACCGACTTAATATAGCAAATTTATAAAATTCTCTAAAATCGAATCCCAAATAGCATTGAAAACACAAACTTGAGTCACAAAACTATCTCTAAAGAACATTAAACATATCTTGAAAACGTCCACCAAAAGTATTATAATAATCTGTTACTTCGAAGACATTATCCCACTATTTTATTTTAAACTTTTTGCATAAATATTTAAAATATCGAAAATGTAATGTTTTCTTATAATAACAACGAATTGATTAAGTATTATTAGTAAATTAGTAATAAAAATTTTCCTGAACTCCAATTGTAACATCCAATATTATAACGAACTTCTTTGTAACATAAATAGTCTTTCAGTCTGCCGATTTCGTTTTTTAAGGTTATTATAAGGAATATGTTAACCACAGTTTTATATGGAGTTTAAGTAAAACATGTTGGTAAAGCGCTATTTGTTAAACATTACAAAAAGCAAAAACTACAACATTTTCCCCAAACAGATAATCTTTTCCCTCTGCAAAGCCACCCACACGGCATGGACTCCCCGACATTTGTCACGAAAGGTCTCTGGAGCTGCAGCAACCTTGCCATTCCTCTAATACTGCTGCACCCCCCTTCATTTTTACACTTCTTACTCTTTCGCCTTTTTGCGCCAAATGTCGAAAATATAAATCAATTAACTTTCCGGAAAACTTTCGGTTTGGAACTTTCAAAGCAAATTTATCGCTGCCACATCGTTTTGCAGTTGTCTGTCTGGGAATACGGTGGTGATGGAGATGGTGTGTTGCAGTGTTTCCCTGCGGCGAGAGAGGGTCAGGTCACACACAGCTGGGGATGAGGGATATGTGGGATCCTCAACCACCGTCGAGCCGAGTGGGTTGCCCTGGCCTCTACTCCATTTTGTTGCCGGAAATCTGCGGGTTTATGAATTACGGAATTTATGAGCTTTTAATGCCCAAATGCCCGTTTTTGTTTGTGGAATTATACGATTGATAGAGAAAATTGCAGAATAATGGGACCTCTATGTTGCGGGGATTTTATAGTTAATTCTGATATGCAAATTAACCCTTTAGATTTACGGTTCAGTTGGAAATTTTATGGTTGAGTGAATGTTATTGCAAAGTAAATAAATATAAAATAAATTTAATTTAATCTATGTTCTCATATTCGTTTTATTATAAAAGTTTCTCGTAATATATGAACATTATGACCTTCTTTTTAACTAAAATTAAATTAGGTTTAATTAAATTATCTAATCATTCTTAAACCGATATTGAAAGGTAAGTAAAATCTTCAAAGTATCTTAAACTGTAAGTTTGAGGCATTCAAAAAAGGTACCAACTCATTCAAAATGGTGGAAGTTCATTCAGAAGCCTGTAAAGATAAAAGAAAACATATCCAACTCCTCAGCCATTTACATAAGCTCCCTGAACCTGGATTATTTATGATCAAGATCTTTATCTGTAGCCATAAAGCATTTGATAGATCCATCAATTACCGGCCTTGGCTCGTGCCAACTTTCATCCCAAATCAAACAGATCCGAGCGACGCGAAAGTTCATTAAGTTTCGACCATGTTCGGGGCCTTAGAAAGTTGATCGTTGGATCGATAGATATGTATCTCGATATCTTCAAAGGGCTTCCCGTTGCTAGGGTTTATTTACAAACAAATAATCTACAATTTATATTTGTTCATATTCGTAATTATTTCAGAGCAAGTCGTTCGATGGCTGTGTGGGGGGATAATGATAAACAAAGAAATCATTTCAAACCCAATTTCAAGGCGAGCAAATGTTTACACAGAGATATATGTACACATATAGGGAGATTGGGAGAGAGATTGAGAGAAAACAAGAGATTGGAGGAGAGGAAGCGTTTAATCAGTGGAATTCATTAAGTTGAACGAAAATGAAATGAAAACATTGAAATAAACAAATTGAAAATGCGTCTGCTTAATCTGCTGATCTCAATGGAATTTGACTCTCTCCCTAAAGAGGGAGGGATATATGTACATATGAATATGTATTTCCTTATGTCAAAGCGATTAGTGCAGAGAAAGAAATGAAGTATTTTTTAAGGTCCATTTGCTTTTTTTTTTTAGTTTAGAAAGATATGAGGAAAACATTTAAAGATTTAAAAAATGTTCTGATATTTATTTAATGTAAATTATTGTAATAATTTAAATTAAATGAAGAAATAATTGTACTAATTTTAAATAGAACAAATAATATCTATTTTTAAGACAATAATGTATGTAATTTAAATTTAAAGTATAGTATTATTATATAGAAAGTATGTTACAGAAGGAAGGAGGCATCTGTGACTTAAGTAATGCCCGTCTGTCCGTTTGTCGGTCTGTCCGTTCGTTTCTTCTATCCGTCTGTTATA
The DNA here is from genome assembly GCA_008042615.1 of Drosophila auraria. Taxonomy (NCBI): domain Eukaryota; kingdom Metazoa; phylum Arthropoda; class Insecta; order Diptera; family Drosophilidae; genus Drosophila; species Drosophila auraria. Next base: position 89,683 of record VNJW01013568.1, read on the forward strand.
TGGAAAGTATGTTACAGGAAGAAGGAGGCATCCCTGAGTTTAGGAATGCCCGTCTGTCCGTCCGTTTCTTCTAACCGTCTGTCCGTCTACCTATCTGTCCGTCTGTTATCCTGTTCGTCTGTCCGTCCGTTAAACAACTGAGATTTTATTGATTATTAAGATTAATTCATTACCTTAGCTAAGTTGGCTTGGTTTTATACTAATTTGTAGTATATTTTGTTGATTAAAAAAATAAGGAGGCATCTCTGACTTTAGGAATGCCCGTCTGTCCGTTTGTCCGTCTGTCCATCTGTCCGTCCGTTCCTTCCATCCGTCTGTCCGTCTATTTATCTGTCCGTCTGTTAAGTTTTATAATAACTTAAAGTATATTTTGTTGATAAAAAAAAAAGCTTTCTTTACATTTTCTAAAAAGTCTTCAAATAAGTAACAAAACGAATCAATTTCATAATTTACCCATTTGTTATTAAATTAATAAAGATCTCATAAACCCATCATCATATAAATTTCCATTTACTTTTTCTCTTTGTATCGAAATCGCTCGCTGAACCATTTTCGTAATTTTCGTGCTATTTGTTCATTTTGTTTGAGCTTCCACTGCTCGTATTGCTAAACGAAATTTGATACTTTTTGCCAAGGAGAGCAGAGCAGGGACAAACAGACAAACAGACAGACAAACAAACAAACATAGTCGCACAAACACTCGAAAACTGAAAGATACCCGCGAGACGGGGCTTCGAACCTGGTTTGGAAATTGTGAGCAGAGCAGCTCGGACTGGGGCTCTGAGTCTGAATTTTGTAGATGCCGATAAGTAAAATGTATCTGCGCGGCCAAAGCTAAAAATCGAGGCGCAAAATTCAATGCGAAACGGCAACACAAACAACAACTAGCACACAATACCAAAAGCGTAGCCAGCCACAACAACAACAGCGAGTATAGTGTATAGTGTAGAGTACAACAACAATAATAATAGCTTGCATAAATGGAACCAGTTTTGAGGCCGAGGAGCCAAGCAAAAGTCGAGACTTTAGTTAGCGTCAGCTTTTGAGTAAATTTATGCGGCCAGTTGAGCAGCAAGAAGGGAGGCGGAGGCTCTGGCTCGGGCTCGGGCTCTGGCTCTGGCTCTTGGGTCTTGAATCTCAGAGTCTCAGAGTCTCGGTGAGTCTCTGAAGCCGAAACAGAAACAGACAGACGGCGGCCTCTGTTTAGACATCCAACTTCAGGCCGGAGACGGCGACGGAGACGTGGACGGAGGAGGAGAGCCTGAATCTCAAAAGCGATTCCGGAGACTTCGTTTGAGGCCTGAAAACTGAAGATTGACACGGAGAGAAATTGAGGAGATTGGGGACTGGGATATGGAAAATATATAGATATTGGAATTGTTGAAATAGCTACATAAAAGTCAGAGAATTAATTAAGAAGAATGTGGCTTCCATTAAAGGAAAAGACAGGTAAAAACCGGGGGTGTTTAGCCTTTCCTTAGTTTATTTAATTGGCTCAGAATCCATCCGAAATAGTAAAAATACAAGATAATACCCTACCCCTACCCTACTTGGTTTGTATTTTTGAAGATATATCCAGATTATACCTAAAATATATCTTAAGGCTGTAATTTTTCTCAATTTAAAAATAATTAAAAAAAGTAATATTTCTTCTAAAGCAGAGATGGCCACCAAGTGGCTCTTTCGGCTCCCAGAGCCTTTTTTTTAGCACAAAGGTGGATTCTTTTTCTATTTTTGTTGTTGTCTGGCTCCGATATTGAGTTGTAAAGCCCATCTCTGTTATAAAGAAACTTAATCTTTCGTTTTATTACTCTTTTTTAGAGTTTTGTAAGATGACATATTTTCTCAAATAATTGTAATTATTTTGTGCAAATATTCTAGATGTTTTGTCTTAAGTCGCCTTAATATTTAGGTTTAAGTTCGTTATAAAAATAAATCACACCTTAAACACATATTTTATTATTTTTCTCGCCGTGCACAAACGACATGTGAATATTAATGCCGCGATTCGGATCGCAATACCAAGTTCTGGTGACAAAATCTGTAGACTGTTCTTCCGCCTCAACTCCCCTTTCTTCTGGCATTTTCGTGTGCAATTTCAGTTTTATTTTTTTATTTTTACTTTTTTTCGATTGTGCAAATCGCAAATGAGAACGTGAAATGCCAAATGGGATATACGATGGGTTGGAATGGGCTGGAATGGGATGCGTGTTAAGGATCAAACGGGTTTCCAACAGTCTACGCCACGCGGAGGGAGAGAGACTCTTCGGGGCTCGCTTGACAACTTGATAAAGATTTCATGCCTTTGATTAATATGTTAAGTTCCCGGCAAACGGCCAAACGGGACTCGTCGGCAAAAACAGCAAACGGCAAAAACCGCAGAAGGAAAAGTGGGGAAAATCAGGCAACACGCACGATACCAAAAGGTGTCCGGAGTCCAGAACATGACAATAAATCAACAGCCAGCTCCAGCCGTGGCAAGCGAACAAAATAAAAACCCAGGATGCGGATAAAACGAGAGGAGTGAGCCATGGCCCATGGCCACTCGGGAAATTCAATTGATCAACCAGCCAGCCACTGACAATGCAAACATCTAATTTACTCGTCCATCGGTTGTTAGGGAGATGGGTTTTGCATGGTAATAAGCACTGAGGAATGCTGTTTGCCAAAAATAAAAAGGTTTGATGACATTATATTAATCATTCTTACAGGGTAACGAAAGGTTAAGATAGATGGGTAACTTAATTTTGTTTATTTAAATGTTGAAAAAACTTTTCTAGTAAATTCATGTTAGAATCCTTGAAATTATGATATAATTCAACAGCAAGCACAACGTCTCACGTCCGTGGAAACTTCAGAGAACAACATCACACGTACTTGAAATAAATTATAAATTATAGCGACTTACATTGCTTTGCTATTGTGCTTCCTTAAATTTCTGCCATAATTAAAAGAAACACCTGATGCTATTGTATAAATTGTATATATTATTCAATCCTTTGGAAACTTTGTATGTGAACAGAAAGAATAGTTGGGAAAAATACCTTTAAAAACTTAAAAGCCCGAAGTTTTTGATTTTTTTACACCAGCAAAGCTATTGGTTCTGGAATATAAAACTAAATATTTAAAAATATACATATCGAATTATGCCTTTAAACCCCAATATCAACAGCAACATGTCAATGAAATTTAAAGTTAAAAAAAGTTTAAACTAAAAAACCCTAAAATAAAAGAATAATAGATGTTCTGAATTGTAAAACAAATTTTTTTTAAACTATAATAAATTTATAAACTTTTTACCACCACAATTTAAGTCCATAGTCTTCATGCTTCTTTAATAAATATTTTTCTCTTCAAATTAGTGATGACTTTTATTTCCAGAAAGAATAATTACCTTTTCAAGGCAAAAACCGAGAGAACTACCGACAAAACTAATAAATTAAGTTATTCGGGATGGCCATAATTTCATGTCGAAATGCCCACTAGACCATTGGAGAATTGATCGGCCGGCGGAAAAGTTTATTTTCCGCAGCAATCATTAACTCGCCTAATTGTAGCTCAGGGGATTCGGCCCTCGGCGAACGGGCCAACGAAAAATCCGAAAATATCTATCGTAATATAATCTAATGTCGAACATATATAAAATGGAAATGGAAATGGACAAGCCAAGGGAAAGGAAATTGAAAACGAACCGAAGCGAGCACAGCAAGAGGGTGGAACCACCCCCAAAAATGCATCCAGCGGGCCATGCAATAATGTCCTTAACACAAAAAGTCAAAACCAAACGAGAGTGCTGTGTGTGTTGTGTTTGTGTGGGTGGATGTGTGTATATATGAGTGGGTGTTTTTTTACGGAAGGGTAAAGGGGCTTTCTTTCAGTAAGGGAAATGAGAGCAGGGAATGCCTGAGGCGAAGGCGAAACAAACGAGCATAAAGCACGCGTCGCCAGCGTTCCGTGTGCCCAGCCTCGGAAAAACAGCAAACTCACATTTATATACACACACACACTTGTCCATAAAACACACACACACAGAGAGAAGAACAGGAACAAGGACAGCAACGAGGACACAGCGCATCAAAGAGAAGGAAAAGTTTTTGCTGCTCTAACTTTCTGTCGCTCTTGTTACGACGAGCACATCCTGCCCTTCTCCCCCCTCGGTCGCATTTCTCCTGTGCAAATATTTAATTTTTATAAAGCCTTCATGCTCGCCTCCCCTTCTGTGTGAGTGTGCTTGTGTGTGTGTGTGTTAGAAAGGCTCCCTGGGCTTTAAAAATATTAAAGGATAAACGGCAGGCGCACATAAAAATGTAAACTTTATGACACTGCCGAGGATAACCCGAAAGCTTAGCTCGGGGATAAAGTGGAATCAAGGAAAATGGGGGCCGGGGCACATTTTCGGGGGACTCTATTAGCCGGGCTGCTAAATAAGTAAGGACCTGGAATAGGTTCTGTCATAAAATGCGTGACTTGTGGCTTTCTCAAGCCTTACGTGTGTGCTTGTGCGAGCCCTGCCCCCTTTTCATTGACAGGCATAACAGGTAACAGCCCATTTTATTAAGGGCTGTGCAGGGCAGTGTGACCAGGTTGGCGTAATTAAGAAGTCAAGTGAAAGGTACAGTCAATCGGCTTTGGGAAAAGGTATCAAGTATAAGAAGAGAAATATTTTTTGTTAGTTAAAGGTTATATTTAAGGTTAAGCATGATTATAATAAAATGCAAAAGAATTTCTTTGTCTTTAAAGATTAGAAAATAATTTAAATAAAATAATAAGTTAGAAATATTAAGAAACCTTTTTTAAAAACGAAAGAAAATTAAAATGTAGGTCTTGTAAAATTATAATTTAGTTCACTTAACATTTCCCTGAATCTCATTTCACCTTTTGTACTAAAGGCAACCCTTTACCTTACTTAAAAAACAGATTTAAATTATTCAAAACATAATTTACATTTTCACTTAATTATTCCCCCCTTCCTCCTCTCCTTTTTTCTCGAAACTTTACCAACTCTTTGACAGCTCTGGTCACCCTAAGCCCAGCGCTTACAAAATGGAGTTGCCCTGCCCTCGCGTTCATGTGAGATTGCGTTGCGTTTGTGTTGGGCCCAAGCCCAAGCCCAGGCCCAAGGCTTGCTTCGGACCCGAGACCGAAAAATAAAGGCAAAGAGCAGAGGAAGGTAGCATAGGCAATTTGGAAAAATGCTAAAAAGGGACGAGGACGAGGTCTGACACAGGAGAATCGAAGGACGAGGCCGAAGCCGCGACGAACAGCGGAAACATGTTCAATTATCTGAATTGCCGCTGCTACCCCGGTGCACGTTCTACACACAAACATATATAGGGATACATATATATATGTATATATAGAAACAGGGTCCCAAGGAGATATGGAGAGCAACAGAGAGAGCAAGTCCTGGCAGGAGCAAAGGCTTCGGGGTTAAGCAAAATTCATGCAATGCGGTCTCGTCCTCGTTCTCGTCCAAACTGCGGGGGTTGGATGGTTGGAAGGATAGAAGGATGGCAGGATGGCAGGATGGACGGATAGACGGATGGATGGTTGGATGGTTGAATGGATGGATAGACAGTCGGGCTGTCGAGGGCTAAGGGGTCCTGCCAAGGACCCAGTGTGCAACATATGGAATTGGCGTGTCGAGTGTGACGAGGTCGTTGTTGCCACACAGTCTGTGCGAGTGTGCTGTGTGTGTGTGGCTGCTCCAAAAAGTGGGGTGCACATAAAACACTCAACACGGCATGAAAATCGGAATCGGACTGGGACTGGGACTGGGATATGAGAGTGGGCTGCCCACATGGAAAACACGTCACTCGTGAGCCGTAAAGCGCCCCTGGGAATTCGCCAGATATAATTTATTTTAAATCTCGCCGAGACCCCTTCTTCTCTCCGTCTCCCTCTTGTCCGCTTTAAATGAAAATCATTTATTTATGCCCGCATTCCCCTGTCCCAAATAACAGAAAAAACACGCTGGCAGCTGGGGGGAAATATCAAAAAGCGTTTTTCACACACAGATCCTAATTAGCTGGCTGGTTGCCTAATTGGCAGAGGGGATTGTTGGTGTCGGTGTCTGGCAATAATCTCGGAATGTGTAAGGCTATAGGCTTCCGGTTGGGAATTATAAAATTAAACATAAAATTAAGGAAAAAAAGAGCATTATATTGGATAAAGTATTTTTTAATTGGTAAATAAATCTTTTTTCTATGGCATTAAATAAGTTGGAGCGAAATTTTTAATAAGAGTCAAGTTTTTAGTTTAAGGAAATATAAATAATATATAAATGTAGGTGTAATACAAAATTTTGTTAAAAAATACAGATTTTGTTTACTGATAAACTTCTTTTCCTCTTATATAAATTTTTTTGTACAGAAATCTAAAGCAGGCCTGCCCAGCCTTAGCACCTAAGTACCAATAACCTTAGTACTTCTTTCGATTCATTTACCATTTTGTATAAATTACTGAAAATTTATTACTGAAAAATTCATATATATCTGGTGCCTAAAATGATTTAAAGCAGGCCTGCCCAGTCCTTGCACCCAAGCGCCAAAAACCTTTGTATTCTCTTTTCCTTTCACTCTTTTTGCTGAAATCCATTTAAGAAAAACGACTAAATTCCTATTAACTGAAAAAATTACTGAAAAACTCTTTGAAACTCTTATATTTCTGTGCTCTCAAGAGGTTTGATGCAGGCCTGCCCAGCCATAGCACCCAGGTGCTAAGCAGATTTGAACTCCATGGTCTCTTTTTACAGCGATCAACCCAAGGTAAACCGAAACTGACTTTTTCTTGAACTATTTTGGGAATTTTATGGCTGCTTAATTGCTAAAAATATGTTCAAAATAAATTAAAAACTTTTAAAATTATGTTCGCTAGAAATATTTCATATTTTTCGCTTTAATTTAACTTTTCCTAGATTACAAAATGATATTGGAATTCAACAGGTTTTAATTGATCAGAAAATGATGTTCAACTTTAAGATATATTATATTATCAATTCTTATAGTTAATTTTCTAATTTCCATAATTAATTTCAATATTTTATCATTACAGATTTGGGATCAACATAGTAGATTTTGTCTACGTCTGAACCGCAAGTAAAAATAAAAAGGATTAATTACTTTTTCCCAGGTAAGTCCGATTCACTTATTGCATTCTATATAATCCCTGAAACCCAGGAATGGGTTACGCTGTCGTCGCCGCTACCATTACCGCTGTTGTTCTATCGACACAGCAGGTTGCCAGGGGACAATGGACGGGGAGACCCTGGCATTTGACATTTGGCGTTTTTGGCTTTTTGACCCCTGCAACCCCCTGCTACCCCCGGCTACCCCCTTCAATTCCTTTAATTTTTTTTTGTTACCTCGCTGCTACTGCCACTGCCACTGCTGGTGGTGGCGCAATTAACCGCAAAAGGTTTCCTTTTGTCACTCGGCCCGCCCTGTGGCTCGAACCCTGGCATATCCGGCCGAAAAGGACACTGGACACTGGAGTGTCTAGGATAGCGTGGTTATCCACATTACTTTAAGTCATGAAATAATAATGGGCCTCTGGCCGAAGGCCGCTTTAATGGCAGAGTTATTAACTTTCGTCCTGTTCCTGCCATCGGATTGATTGCCATTGTCCTTCCGCCGGCGGAATTCCCATTCAGCGCTCTTATCGCTCCGACATGATTATTATTTTTTTTACATTTTTCTTTTCACGTTTTCCTTGTGGGGTTTTTCTAACAAGATTGCTTTTTTCCCAAAAAAAAGAGGAAAAGAAAAACGGAAACGAAAGTTTATTTGTCAAGTGGGGAAAAGTGCTGGGACTCTTTGTTATTCCGACAGGAAAAATATGGTTTGGCAAGTAAAATAAAGGCATGAATTATCATTTATTAATACTAATGTGATGTATATATGAAGTGTATATAACACAAACAGTATACATTGTGATCAACCTTAAACAACAACAGAAAACTAATTTTAGAGATTTAAGGAGAGTAAACTTAATCTTATTTTTCTCTATGTTCTTTGTATTCAATATTGTATATTTTCTTTATTGAAAATTCAAAGTTTATTTATTTAATTAATAAACTAGATAACGGCGACTGTAATCGGAGGAGCACTTAACCAACTATAAATAAAAATCAATCTGAGGTATGTTAGTTCTCTATTTACTTGTCATAAATTTGTTATTAATTTCTTATCATATTCCCAGCAAATTAATTTAGTTTCGATTTAATTCTAAAGTGAAAACTAAATACAACTGAAATGAAAACCTTATTAATGGCAAACTTTGGTAAATGAAAACATTTTCCTCTAATATAATTTAATATAAATATGACAAATACCATTTATAAATGAATACTCTGGTTAAACAGTTTATTCAAATGAATTTCAAAATATATTTGCATTTCCTATAACTATGAAACGTGTTATTTCCTTTTTAGAATTCAATTGCGACTTAATTTTATTAAACAAAAAAATTTCAAGGCCTGTAAGTGCCTTTATAAGGGTTCTCTTATAGTAAATTTGTTATTGAATAAAAAGGTATTGTGTAATTGCGTTTCAAACTTCAATTGCGACTTCAATAAATATTTCACAAGAATTTCACAGACTTGCGTAAATGCATTCCTAAATGAATTGCCGACTTTTAAGACTCAGTTAATTTAAGTAAATAAATACCAGACATTGCAACACATGTTTTTCACAAAAGAATTTCAAGAAATTCCCCAGACTGTAAATTCCCAAAACTTGGCAGTTTTCACTTTCCTGCAATTAAATTGCAATTTCACTGCGGCAGCGGAAGCAACCCAATTCAGAAACGATTTCGATGGCACTATTCTGGCAAAAGTATCTCTCTATTTATGTATCTAATCGACGTGGCCTGCCAAGTTTTTCAGTTGCCGAGGAAATAGACGCTTTACGGCGGTGGCCTTGCCACCAAAGCGAATCAATACGAAATGGATGTGGAAATCGAAATGGAAATGGAAGTGGCAGTCCCAGTGTTTGATTATGGCAAACATTACCTAATCAGAGTGTCAACACGCTCGCCGCCTGGCTGTTTGTGGAAATTATCTATAAGTAAAAACGCAACAATGCGAAATGCATTTAATGGGGGCTAAAAGGGGGCTGAATATGGCCTGAAAGTCTGAACTGAATGGCCCATAAACTGGCACAGCGAATGCAAAAATTCCAAAGTCGTAAAGCGAGAAGAAAGTCATAAATTAAATAATTAATGCAATAAAAACTTTTTATAAATATTGCAAATGTGTATTTGTTTTGTTTTGTTTTGTGTGTGTTGCGCCCAGCGTGAGGTGGCAGCAACCAGTTTATGGCGGCGCACAAATAAAATGCAAAAAAAAAACAGATATATACTCGATACTATATGCAAAAATCGCAGAGACCCAGAACGCAAATAAAATGCAAAAAGGCCTTCGCTTTATTTGCAAGTACAACAACAGCGAAATTGAAATCGAAATGCAAATTAAAACGATCAATAAAAATGCGAATATGTCAATAAAAGTCAAATGCAAATTTGTTTCATGCTTTGAATGCGGCCAAAAAAAAAAACACAATAAAAATACATATAATCGAAACACCAGAGCGCAACAAAGAAAATCAAATTCGCCTCGGGGTGCCAAGTGAGGGAAAACGTTTTGCGGAAAATGCATTTCCAAGCGAGAGAAGTGATTAAATTGAAATGGTTTGGAAATGTGAAAATACACAAGATAACGACAGACAGCAAGTGAACTTGACTTTTGGCAAAATGAGAACTTGTTGAATAAATTGGAAGCTTAATAGCCAGAATAATGTTCAATGCACTTTATGTGTTTATGATGGAATCATGAGAATAATGAATAAGGAATTAAATTTATGTAATTATGGACATGATCGTGAAATATTTGGATAAATATTTGAGAGAAATTATATTTTTTAGTACCAAGTGGACTGTAAATTGTTATATTTTTGGAGCTTATATTTATTTCTCTAACAATTAAAGTGAAATAATTTTACGAGCAATTTTTTGTAGTTTTTCAATATTTATATATTTTTCTTTTCTATACGGAATTAACTAGAGTTAATTCAATTTAATATTTATATTGTAACTTAAGCAATAGGAAGATAATATAATAAATATAAATACAAATTTAGGCAGTATATATATTATTTCTCGTCTATTTACCTTCTAAAATTTTGTTTGTAAATATTTATTACAAATGTTAACCAATAAATTAGACTTTAAACCAGACTGAACTCTGGTTAAAACTAATCTTTAATACCATTTTTAAAGGAAAACATGATATTTATGTACTTATAATCACATAAAAGTAATATTAACCCATCAGTAGTTTCATAATAAAGGGAAAACATGATATTCTAGTACTAAAAACCGCACCTAAGTAGTATTTATCCATTATTTTTTTTATAGTTAAAGGGAAAATATGATATTTTAGCACTAAAAATCACATTTAAGTAGAATTTATCCATTATTTGAATGTTTTCAGCAAAACATGATATTCTAGTACCTAAAATCACATCTAAGCAATATTTATCCCATATTTGTTCCAATATCTTAGGGAAAAACATAATATTCTGTTACGAAAACCTACATCTAAGTACTATTTCTTAACCATTAACTTAACCCCTTAAAAATAAACAATCAGAAAAAATCAAAATACCAAGAAAAAGTTAACTACAAGTCGGAACATTGATTGAAGTATAAAAAAATCAAACAAAAGCCATTAACTGATTTCAAATTACAGGACTTTTCCCGACCAAATCCCTCCTAACCATTTCCAAGTAACTCGGACTCTGTTGGCAGTCACAACTTCCAATCGAACGTGCCCCTTATGGGTGGCAGGCAAAACCGCAATTCGATTTAGTTGGCTCTTTGGGGCCAGCAAATCCTCCTTATTAACCTCACGTGTTTTGGGCCAAAAACCGCAGTGGAGCCTGTGGAGCCGGTGGAGACCGGGCCGAAACGATCGATTTAGGAGCGGTCGGTGGCGCCGCTTCGTTTGGTCGGGTCCTCCTCGGCCTCCTCAGCGACACAGGAATTTCAATGAGCTGCAGTTGCATTTTGCGGGCTCTGTTTTTATTTATTTTTTTACTCTTTGTATCTGGCGGTGGTGCCCCCATGGGTGTTAAAAATCGAGAAGCGAATAAATTTTCGTGAAAACGAGTGTTGGCTAGTTGGCTATTTTTTCTGCCTTGAAATTGATCTTGTTTGGGGAGCAAAAAGTGACGAAGAGAATGGTGTTTGACTTCTTCTTTTAATTTGTAAATTTTTTTTTTAATAATATTTAACTTTTAAATTTTTATATCCAAATTTGTTTGTACGACAGAATATATATTTAATAATATTTAACTCTTAAATATTTATATTTATGTTGATAACAGAGTTAGCTCAAATCCCGTTTACGCGCAGGGTTGCCTATTTAACTTAAGACTCAAATGTATACTTACATCGTTAAAATTCTGCTGATATCCTGGATACAAAATATATTTTAGTTTTGTTAAAATTTTCTTCTATCAATTTTGACTTTAGGCTCAAGGGCTGTCAACCTTTTCAAAGTCTCCTTGTTATTAATAAGTTTTTAAGCAGAGTTGCCAACTTAACGTATGAATCATTTTTAAATTAAAAGCAAACTTAATATAATATGCAAACCTTTTCTATAAATGCATTTTGCTCTTAGGGTTTTCTTTATTATTCTTTATTTTCTCTCTAAAGTTCCCGTCAAAACCAGCTTCTCATTTCTCCCCATAAAAAACGGCGACAACTCTGGCTCGCACTTACACAAACATCGACGGGCATTCGTGCATTGCATTCCCTGCAGTTGTAGCGCCCACTTAGCGCAGATACAGATACACAAGATACGCAGATACATGCGGCGATACGTCGGACTCTGGACCAGGCCCAAACCGGGAAGGGGGCCAACACACAGCGACAGAGACAGGGCGATGCCACAGGGAAAGCGAGACAGAACCAGAGAGCAAGAGAGAGAGTGAGAGGGGGAAGGATTTCAGCCGGCAATCAGCGTCATTAGCAATTGCCGATGTGGAAGTCTACTTGGCGGCTCTCGTCGACTCTGGGCGACTCTTGGCGACTTTTTGGCGTAGGCAGCAGCCACAGCAGCAGCGTTGCAAATGGGGCAGTCGCGTCGTTGCTAATTAAAAAATGCTCGCCACAAAATAAAACTTAATTGCGATTTCAATCGCGATACCAGCGAGTCGAGAACTGAGAGTCGAGAGCTGCTCGAGTTGCCAGATTCGGGGCCGAAAGCCAGTCGGCAGTTGCCAATTGCGACGGCACACGCGGCGTATGAGCGACAATTGTTGGCTAAAAAAAAACTGGCTCTGTGTTGCACTTTAAACTGGTTCTGGCTTAGTTTTTTTTACGGCTGCCGCCGTGGAGCTTGCACTTAATAAAGATTGATTTACACACATTGCGGCCTGCTGCCGACGGGGAGTCGTCGCGGCCAGGAAAACCGGGCTCGGACACCCAAAGTTATTGCAAATGAAGCTCACTTGGACCTCTCTGGGAGCTCTGCAGAAAAGTACAATGCATCTCGGATGTCTCTGCCTCCAATCAACCGGCTGCTGCTGGTGCTGCTGCTGGCGCTGTTGCCATTTATGGCCTTGATTTATGTATCGCAGCTACTGGATCTCTAATGCGCACACACAGATACGCCCCGGCACTCGCACACATGCACAATGGGGCATAAAAAACGGCAAGCAAGCAGCAAGAGCAGCCAACAGGCATATTGAATTTATTTGCAATTTATTTCATTTCCTTGGCTTTTCGGCAGGCCGTGAGGGAATCACCGTCCGTCTCTTGGAGGAATAGAAGCTGGCAAGGGCCAAGGATTTAGTGCATTCTTCAAGTCAAGTGCACCAAAAGAAATAAAAACATTAAATAAAGGCAAACTAAGAAGCAAAAATAGCATATTTGTGAAAAAGATATTCAAAAACTATTTAAATGTACATCTAAATATTTTTTAAAAAGGTACAACACATTGAAAAGCTGTTTTTATACAAATTCAAAGACAAAAAATCTCAAAATTGAATCGGGAAATTTATAAATAAATCACAAACTTAAGAGACATCATAGGATAGCTTTTAATATTTTTTATAAATGTTAATTTTAATAAAGTTTACTAGAAATATTTGAAAAATTGGCAAAAAGGAAGGAAACTAGTTTCATATTTAAAAATTTCTTCAATAAGATATCCAAAAACCTTCAAAATATTTTTATAAAAGAACTTCCTTTATATATTATTTTATTTTGAATACTTTTGAGGTTATATAACTACTGAAACTTTGCCCTGTTTTGCTGTGTGTATCTTTTGGTGTAAAATAAATCACATAAATCAGAGTTAACATGTTGTAAATAATTTCTTTAATAATTCCGAAGCAAATATCACAAATTTAGTCCCGAAAAATAGCCCCTAAGGTTACTAAAAACAGCGACTCTATTTCTATAAACTTAACAGTAAACTAATGCTACATAAAATCCCACTAAATCTACTTCAGGTTAAACTAGCCGACTGTTCTCTAAGAATACTTTAACTTACTTTTTCTTTAACTTTTAATTCCATAAATTAAAAACCTCAAATTAGAAACAAACCAAATAGAGAAATTACGCAAATTGCCCCGAGTTAAATCCCCGTTTTACGGTCATATCTCAGTGGATTAGATTGGCACGTCGTTAGCCGGCGTTTAGCAACCCCGAAAACAAGCCCTCTAAAAATGCCAGTCCCATTGGAATCGAACACAACAACCCCCGAAAAGGAAACCGAAACCGAAATGTCGAGAACCCATAATCACACAGCCAAAAAACCAACCGAGTCGAGGACGTTTCCTCGGAAGAGGACAAAGCAAATTGAATTTGAAGGAGAAGATTTAAGATATCGGGCAGGTCCCAGCAGCATCAGCAGCAGCAGCATCCTCAGTTCTCGTCTCCAAAAGTCGCCATTGTTGTTCAACTCTCCTCCGGATATCAGCGGCATGCATCCACTTCAACATCACTTGTTTTCTTTCGATTCAACGAACGATGAAATCTGGGAATCTTGTGTTTTGATCAATGTAAATGAGGAGGCCAATCGAGGATGTGCTGATAGGCAGAGTGAATTGGTTCTTAATAATGCTATAATTCTATAGGATTTATCTTGTTCCCGATGTAGTCATCATTAATCGTCCTTTGCATATGTAAGAAATAAGCTCAGATTGTAAGAAACATTGAAACCTTCTTTTGTTTATTTGATTTTAGTTTTTCCAAAGGATTTATATAAAGGATAAGGTATGAAAGATCATTTAAAAATTCTCTAAAATACATTTCTATAAATATTTTTTGAAATTTCAGAAGATTAGATAGATTTTAAGCAATATTTAGAAACTAAGTTAACATCTTAAAACCATAAAAGTATCTTTTTCTGATCAAATAACGTATTTAATTCAAAATTTAAAGGAAAAAGAAATATGAGTAGAACCAGAAAGCTGAAAGAATTTGTAACTAGCAATAGAAGTCATAAATATAGGATGAAATTCACTAAATAACTCTAAATACAGAACAAATTTTTAACATTAGCTTAGAGGTTAACCGTTGTGGCCTATAATTCCCAAGTTGGAGTTCCGCAAACGTAAATTGTTTAGAATGTCTACAATAATCACTGAAAATAGCTTGAAACAATGGCATTTTCTACAATTTCTTATTCCCTTTTTAAAATAACGATACTCATGGTATATATAAAAGGTTATTTTCTTTCTCATATCTTTACAGATCTATTTCTTTGGGTATTTCCCAAAATCTGGTTCAATTTTTTTTACTTTTCTGTTTAAAAAGAATGCCAGACAAACCTAAACCCACTTATCCGAAATTGGAAACCATTAACAAACCGAAAACACTCCAAGCTCAGGCCATCCGCATAGAGTTTGCTTTGCGCTCGACGATCAGACAAACATAGTTTTATTTTTAGTTAAGTCAACGCCACAGTTAGTGCCAGCTTTTTCCCCACACAAACGAGAGCCTAATGAGTCCAGAGTGAATTTTATTTTGGCAAATGCAAATGGGTTTTCGGTTCCGGCCTCAATCAGTGGGAAGTGGCAAGCATTTGTGCACATATTTGCCTATTTAAAGGCAAGCGAGCAAATATCGAATAAAGTGTAAATGAAAATAAAGTTGGCCAAAATCTTGAAGCTGCTTTCCACTTCAACCCGTTCTCAGGTGGCTAACATTTTGTGTGTGTATCTGTGGCGTGTCTTTCGTAGATTCTTCAGATTGCAGACGCTGAGAAATTGCTTTGGGAAATTTCTGCCATCTCATGGCATTTAACGTCGGCACAAAGCTGAAATTTTCTACTTCTCCGGGTCAGGCAGCAAAAACCTCTGGACTCGGACTCGAACTCGGAGAACCCGAGGAACTTTCGCACAAAACAGAAAAAAGCTGCTAAATAACAGCGCTAATGCGACAACATCGCACCGAAGAAGCTGAACAATGAACAAAATGCCAAAATACAATGTACAAAAGACGGCGAACGAAACTAAGGCAGCCACTAAAACTAAAAGCACACAAATGAGCATCCGAAGGAGAGTGTATATGGCTATGTAAATATGTATTCGGACAAATGGAGACTAAATAATTGAGCCAGGGGCTTGGGCTTCTGAGAATGATTAGGTATAAGCTTTTGGATTTAATAAAGCATATAAAAGAGAGGGGAAGTGTGGTTTAGATATAGGAATGCTTTTGACATTTGTCTTAGGGGATGTATTTGCAATGGGAAAGCCTCTATTATTAATTTAACAAACAATTAATAATTCTTTTACCGTTTTTCGTAATCTACAGGGTTAAAACAGTTTCTAGTTTAGATAGAAACTCCAAAGTTATTGAATCCATATAGAAAATATCGCATTTTCTTCATTTTCTGCTATGATTCCCAACTGGTTCGTGCGGGAATTCAATGTGTGTAGAGAATTAACCCTTTAAATAAGAATTTTTTAACAAATTCAAATATTCAGCAATTCAAAACCCATGTCAAAGTTTAAGTAGTTAAGTATAATTGAATTTGACTTGTATTTTCGGTTTAGCCTCACTTTTTCCGTGTTTTATGATTATTTTAGCATAGCACTACATCTATAGTAATATCTTTATATATTATTTCTATCTTTTTATCTAAATATCACACTAAAAGTGCTGCTGAGATTAAGAAAAACATCTTTCTAGTACTAAAAACTTATTATTAAATTAGAAAATATAAATCCCCTTACATTTCCATCTATACCTCACATTCAAATCCTAAAACATTGACCTCTATTGTAGCCTATGTACAGCCGAGTATCGGCCGACGTGCTGGCACAAAGTTTGGCGAGAGTGTAAATAAGTTTTTCTACGGCTTTGTTTTTATTGCACGGCATTCGGCATAGGCTTAAGGTCTAAATAAAAACACGCCAACAACAAGGCGAGCGAGCAGTGCGAAAAAAAACAGCAGCAAAAAAACAAAAGTTTCTTATCTTTAGTGCTCCGACGAAAACGTCGCAAAAAGCTAAAAAGCAGCTGACGTTGGCGTTGAAAAAGAAGAAGCTATAGCTGAGGCTGAAGCTGACAAGCTGAAGCTGAAGGGAAGCCGAGCGTTAAGTCGCTAACTAGCGACAAGTATCGAAGAATCTGTTTTCCCTACGGAAGAGCGAGCATCCTTACTTTTTTTTTAGGGCTGGCGTTTTTAATTTGTTCTTATTTTTAGCTCTTTTTTTTGTTTAGAATGCTTGTTATACCCTTGCAGAGAGTACTTATTATAATTTTGACCAGAAGTTTGCAACGCAGTGAAGGAGGCATCTCCGACACCATAAAGTATATACATATATTTTCTTTATCAGCATAATCAGCCGTGTCGATCTAGTCATGACCGTCTGTCTAAAGCAGTGATGCCCAAGCCCCCGCTACATGTGGTTGGTAAAAATTCTGCCGGTTCTCTGCCGCTACACAGACAGTGTAAACGTGACGTGAGCAGCAGCAGCAGAGAAGAGAGAGAATGAGAGGTCGAGTGGTGCGGTTGCCAGAGCAGTGCAAAGTATGATATTTTAATGCTTTGCACTGCTCTGGCCAACTTCGTTTTTCTCTTACGCACACAAATGCAAGTTACATGTCATTGTATTTGTGTGGGCATCACTGGTCTAAAGGAATTTAGCTTCCTTTCTTGTTTCGTACCCCAAAAATGCGCAAAAAATAAAGTGATGACCAAAAGCTGTATATTTTCAGAATTAGCATTAAAATCTTAAAGATTTACAATAAAAATTACAAAAAAAAAATCTGAAAAAAAATTGTGTCCATTTTTTAAAAATTCTATAAGGGGTTACATCATTAAAATTGTAAAAAATTGAAAAATATATTTTTGTATATTAGTAAACTCAATGTCCAGATTTATTAACCCAATATAAACTAGAACGGGAACGCTTTCCAAATTGAAATAAAAGTTATTTTAGCTTAGGTTTTTGAATAATTTTGTTGGCAAAAAATTCCTGAATTTCAGGTCTTCTTGGGAGCCTCAAATATTTGCTAAAAATATTATGTTTACCAAAGATTTATGTGTACATTTTTATTTTGAAGAGCATCTAAACTTCGTGTAACGCAACAGAGCTTTACTTTACCCTTTACTCCCTTTTTTTAATATTACTTTTTATATTTGTTGCTCACACGTTGAGCCCACCCACAAGTGTGTGCGGGTCCGTCCGTACCTTTGTCCGATTTTACCTGTCGTCATCGTTAAAATGAATACATAAGTGAATGAATGGGCGAGGGAGAGCGACTGCTGGCTGCCGGCTGCCGATTGCTACTCTGCTCTGTTCTACTTTATGTCTGGGATGACTTTGTGGGAATCCACATGTGTTTGTGTGTGCAGGCGGGCGGCTCTTACCTGCGGCGGGTCCTCTTCGCACACAAAATAAACGGCGGGCGGTGGCGTTTTTATGGCATTTTATCTCTCGAAAAGCATTAACACACAGCAGCCACAACAACAAAGGGGGCCCGGGATGTGCTGGGAGTTCGGAAAGTGTGTGGATTTCTGGTTAGAGGAATCACGAGCGCGTCATTTGCCCGCCGCCATTTTATGTGTGGCGAAAGGGAAAAGGTCGAAGGCCAAAACTTGTTCTATTGAAATTTCAATGAAATGTATATTTCATGATGAAGTTTTGGGCTGTGCCGGGTGTTGGGCGATAAAACGTGCCGATTACAAAGGCTTTGGCTCCATTATGCCATCCCCCATGTAAGCAAATTATGCCAATTGTCGGGGAAAAGGTGTTTGGGAATTACACTCGCCACTTGGGGGCCCTCTGATTGAGAAATGGGCTTGGACGAGGCGAGTATTGGGTTCACATTTGTCGAGGAATTATTATGCAAAGTGTCCGGGACTCAGGGCTCTCTTTGGGTGATTGTTAAGCTGAATCGCTGACATAATTTCCAGGGAATTGACATGGCCGGGCTAATGAAGCGTGTGAATGCTGATTGTGTGATAATATAGTAATCAAATATTACGAGTTAACACATGATAATATTATTTTATTATGCTTTCAGTCGTCAGACTTTTATGGTTTGGGCTTGGGAGATTGCCTTTTCTATTTCACGTATAGATTTTGATAGAATTTGGGGGTATTGGAAGGAATAAAAGAGATAATAACATTTTTAGGCTTACAATTTTGTTTTAAATATTATTTTAAATACAAGAAGCTGAATTTTTAGGTATTTTATTTTTGTTGTTGTATCTTTCAGTAGGTTTCCTTATTTAGCTTTATATTCTGTTAGAGTTTTGAGGTCTTTGAGGGAATAAATATGGTTTATAGCCTTTGTAAGGTTCACTATTTTAATTTATTTATTATTTTAAAAAGATTTTACGGTAAAAAAATTGATAAGAAACTGAATTTTTAGGTATTTTATTTTAGTTTTTCTATCTTTATGTTGATTTTTTCATTTAGCTTTCTATTCAGATTCATTTTGAGGTCTTGGAATAAATAAATGTTGTTAATGACACTTATAATGTTTACAATTTTATTTTAAATTTTATTTTTAAGAGGTTTTATGGCAGAAAATTGGTAAGAATCGAATTCTTAAGTCATTTTGGATGTATCTTTCAGTCAAAACCACTTTGAAAATTGCTCCTATATTTATAAAAAGAGTATTTTACCATTAAAATCTGCATAATTTTTGTTTTTCAACCGTTAAACTTAAAAAAAGTCATAAAAGATAGAGTTAAGTTGCTTTTTCAATACATTCTTACCTTTTCAATATTTTTTCCCTATAAATACCCAGTCTACCTTGTATAAAACGCTTTAATTTCCCTATTTCAAATAGCTTCAATATTTTATTGCCTCAAAAATTCTAAATTCCATAAGTAAAGTCATCAGGGAAAAGATTAAATATGAATATAATTATGAAACTCAATAATACACAATCTAACACATAAGGAAAACAAAGAGAAAACCCCTCTGAATAAAATAGCAAACTCATAAAGTATAAAAGCCTCACTCGCACAAGAGAATAAAACGCTTCCATAATCATTTCCCGCAAGTCGTAGGCCTCTTTTGGCCTTCAAGTTGGCGGAATATCAATTCATTAAAGTTAATGAATGTAATGAGCCAAAACACACACTCACTCACTCGCCTTGTTTTATTCATTTGCGCTTATAAGGCAGCAAAGCAGCAAAGCAGCAGCGAAGCAACTTGGCAATTTCGAAGGCCTCTTTCCTGAATATCAATTCGCGAGCGAGCCGGAGCTTTTTTATGGATATTCTGGCTGTCGCCAAATTTAATGCTTTCGGTTTCTATATTTGTCATAACCCCAAGAGTTATGGCCAATAAAAAACGTCTCAAAATGGCCGCAGCTGGTTTTCATATGGGTTCGTTTCACTTATAAGGCCCGATTTTACTGAGCTCCATAATTTATTATGGGAAAGATGGAAATATAAAAGTGCAGATGCAATATGTAGGATGTGTGATCATCAGAGTTTGAATGTTTGGATGGGGATAACACTTTTATAATGCACTTAAATAGTAGAATTTGAGTTGGAACTTGAAAGGGGATGAGTTTAATAGGTTTTAAATGAAAGGAATATCAGATACAGTCTTTAAAAATATAGAAAATCATGATATAAAGTCCCTAAAAATTATAAATTATATTATATAAGAATTTATATGTCTAAAAAGACTGAAAGATATTCTTTTAAAGCTCTTAAATTAAAGAAACTGAAGAGAATTCAGGAAAGTATCTAATCTCTAAGTAAATATAAGCTATTTTATGTAATAAAATAATAATAAATTTCAATCAAACAACCATCTCTCCCTTTGGCTTTTCCGCCCTTTTAATCCCATACAATTTTCAACAATTTCCTTTGTTCCCTCCGAGATTCCTTGTGCCTAACTCCCTGGCATTCCCTTTGAATTTCTGATATGATGTAGGCTCTTACATTTATGTAAATATGAAGCCCACGTCAAAAGTTTCCGGCTTGACCAAATCCTTGAAGATTTTCTCCGTCCACCCTTCGACCTTTTCAAGCTGTCTGCACCGCAAATATGTTACATATCAAAAAAGCAAACTTTCCTCTAAGCCCGAAGTTTGTAAACTTTATTTATGTGGGCATTTAATAAGCCGGCTAAGAAGTCTTAAGCAAACAAATCTCACACACGAGGTTGTGGATGCTGCTGCTGCCATAAAATACTTTCAGAGATTTTAAAAAATCAATTCTAGCTGCGCGCTGGGCGAGCAAATCGCATGCATAATTGAACTTCCTTCCTGGCATTCACAGTATCCTTTTCCATCTGCAACTGACTAAGAACGGCACCTGACTTCCTCGCTGCACCTGAGGTCCGTCGCTCCTGCAAATGCCAATCAAATTGGCGCACGTCGCTCCAGGGGTTATGGTTATGGCCTGGGAGATCCGGGTTGCGGGATCCTATAGTACGTGCAGCGTGGACGAGGCGTCATCAAATAGCTGTCAGGGAAGCAAAAACGCCAGGTCTGGGCTAAGCGGAATGCAGGATGTGACGCCATTTTCATATTAGTCTGCAGCTGACTCCTGCAGAGTCATCTAAATCATATCAATTTCGTTTGAAATCACATCAGCGTCAGCGAATACAGGCTAGGACTTTCAACTTTAAATGGCATTTCGGTCATAAAAGAGTTGGGTAAAGGTTTTAAGAGGACTTAAACGAAGGGGTTTAAAGTGTGACAGTTGTAAATTTTATTTGGTGAGGTCTTAGAGCAACAAATTGGTTACGAAAACGCTAGAGAAGAACTTGAAACTAAGATTTTTCTTAAAGTTCTTTATATTTAAATTGGAAGAAAGAAGATTTTGTATAAAAAATTCATATTCCAGTTCAAACCATCCGGCTCGAAGGAGCAATAAAAACTAAAACAGAATTATCTTATTTCCTTATTTTCTATAAGAGTTACGAAGTTTTATATAAAAGTACATAAGTTACATTGAATTATTTTAATCAGGGCTGCCCCTTGTTGGTCATCGGGTGCCGAACGTCGTACCTGGATGCATAAAAAAAGGTAGAAAAGATACAGTAATTAACAAATACTTAGAGCAATAAATTGGTTACGAAAAAGCTTAAGAAGATCTTAAAAGTAAGGAGTTTTCTTTAAGTTCTTTATATATTTATTAGAAAAAAATATTTTTTGTATTCAAACTATCCGGCTCGAAGGACCAATAAAAAGTAGGAACAATTCAAACCATCATATTTCCTTCTAATACTATAAGATTTTCAAAGTTTTATATAAAAGTACACAAGTTACATTGAATTATTTTAATCAGGGTTGCCCTTTTCTGGTCCTCGGGTTACCAACGCCCTCGGCTTTTCACACAGACACCACCCGAAGTCTTGCCGAAGCTGTCAAAGTAGAAAACACGACGTCACACGTACCTGGATGCATAAAAGAGGTAAAAAAGGTAGTGATTAAAAAATACTCAGCAGCATAATTTATTAACGTTTGCTTAATCACTCTCACTGCACATGAGCTCCTTGTTTTGCTTATATGATTTTCCCCTTTGCCAAATAAGGACGCTTTGGGCCAAGTTGGCAGGAAAAAAAGGGCCATCGAGGAGCGAGTAATTAAACAGCCCGTCCAGACACTAATTGCATTAACACTTGCGGTTAATTTGAATTTATGAAATGCTCTCCAAATGCTGAATAATGAAAAGCTCGCGGCAAAGTTGATCCGCCATCAGGCTGTATGAGAAAAAAAAGGCGCCGGGGAAAAGGAAACTTTACGAATATAATTAAAACGATTTTCCATGAAATTTAAAATGGAATTTCGCTGCGCAAAAAGTTGCCAACAATGAGGTGGCTCGATGAGGGGCAAACAGAGGAGAGAGCGTGTGGAGGGGAAAATGAAAAAATAAATAAAATGCCAAATAAAGCGAAGCCGTTGGCTGATTACGCACACCAGCACAAGCACGTACACACGCAGGCACACACACCTACAGCGTACACGGGTTTCAGAGCAGCAGCAGCAACACCCCCTCAACCCCCACCACCCACTCGAACAGCCAACGAACTGCTGGCGACTGAAAAATGCTAGAAAATTGCCAAGGAGACCGGGCGAGCTCCACAGAATGAGGTAGAGAGGTGGAGAGCATCATCCAAAGAATGAGAGCACGGGAGAGTGAGACGAACCGTAGTGGAGAGAGAATGAGAAAAAGTTTTGCTACTGCTAGCTTTGCCACGTTTATGCGATCGCAAATAACACAAAGTTCGTAAAAGCTCATCATGATGAACTAATAATGAGAATATGGAAACAAAGTTTTATATAATTTTGTGTTTAAGCATTTGTATCGATTAAATTAATAGACTGTTTTTTTAATCATACAACCTAGTTTACTTAAATTTATTTATTAAATTTAAATTTAACATTCCTTATTACGCACTCCGTGTAAACCCTCCTCTTCTAAGCAAAGGACTGAGCAACTGCTGAGGAAAGCAAAAGAAATAGCAAGGCAACGGCTGATGAATGGGAGCTAGAAACCAAAGGAGGTGGTGGATGAGGCAGGAGCGCAAAGGGGCCGGAATGGGTGGACAGCATTAACGCCCAAACAGCAAACGGCAGCAGCTACAAAAACTCCAACAACAAGAACAACAAGCAACTGTAAAATATAGAAAAGCAACAAAGCGACACATGACAAATGGCGCAGACAGCGACGCAAACTGCTCTGCCGGGCAGCGAACAAAATAAAATGTCTGAATGCGGGTGTGAGTGAGCGAGGCGAGCAACAACACAGCCAACTGTTTTTGCTGTTTTTGTTCTTGCCAAAAGCAAAACCTTGAGCTGTGAAAAATCAAATAAAAACACAAGACAAGGAAGGCCAACAATGGACACCGAACCTGGGAATACTCTTAGAACGAACTTCGGAAAGCCGAAGTTTACATACCCTTGCAGTTTGCTAATTTAGAAAAGGCATAACTAAGCCAAAATTGCAAATATTTCAATTTGTATAGCTTTTCTTTGCTACTTTTTATTAAATTAACAAATCTGCATATTGAGTTTAGAAATTAAAAAAAAAAATTTTTTTTTTTTAATTTTTAATCTTTTTCAAATTTTTCATTGTAATTAATTAGTATTTTAATGGCGAATCGGAATATATACGGCTTTTGGCTATCACTTTCATTTTGGCTATAAGAGGCACCTGAAATTCGCACATTTTTGGGTTACGATAATAATTCGAATAACTGATAACTTTTCTGGACAAACAAGAAAGGAATCTAACTTCAGTAAGCCCCAGTTTGTAATACCTTTCCTCGGCTGGTGACGCTGATCAAGAAAATATATACTTTTTGGAGTCGAAGATGCCTCCTTCACAAATTTAAAAGCAAACGAGCTTATGTTTCTAGTTTAAATATTTTCTATGACAGCTATAAGATAGAATCGTGCGAATCTGTTCATTTCGACTTATAAACAACATGCTGATGATAGAAGCCTACGTAAGAAATTTCAAAAAGATATCTTAGAAACTAAGGGAACTAGCTTGCGTAGAATCATATTGGCGGACAAACGGACACGCGGACAGAAATCTTTATTAAATCATAATCTATAATAGATGTACTCGAATAGGATACCTGATTCTTACTAAAGTGATACAATTGCCTTTTCAAAATTGTGACACCCTTTGTAAGCTTATTGTAGAATCATATTGGCGGACAAACGGACACGCGGACAGAGGTCTTTATTGAAACATAATTATAATCTATTATAAATGTGCTCGGATAGTTTACCTGGTTCTTACTAAAATGATACAATCGCCTTTTCAAAATTATGACACCCTTTGTAAAAGTATTAAAAAAGAGGAGAAGCATAAACCAGCGGCGAGGCGACGGTGCTCCATTTTTGGCGCTCACTGCAATTTAAAATTGCTGTCAGCCAGTCAGTCATGAAATGAAATACGGCAAACGCGAAAACAACAACAACTACAAAGCTGAACAATAAAACAAAAACATAATACAATACAAAAACAAAAAAATGAAAAACAGCAAAAGCACATCGTTTTCAATTTGTTTATACGAATTTATCGCTTGTCCGAGACGCTCTGGAATTTCGACCGAAACCGAAACTTTTTTCGTGTTTTGCTTTCCGGCTAAATTGCAAAATGAATGTTGTTCATTTGAGATGTTCTGAAAAATAAATAAAATAAATAGCAACAAAGCTCAGGCTAGAAAAAGCGATAAATATTTGAAATTTTAATTTATGGCTCATTTGGCGAAGGGTTGCGACCGCGCCAAAAAAAAAGGGGTTGGGACAATGCAAAATGGAGGCGCGACAGGAATATTTCAACAGTGAATCACAATAGCTTCGATAATTAAAATTCAGGGAATGCAGTTACGCAATCAACGTATTATTTAACAATCTCATTTTATCAGTGATTTTCCAGAATATTTCCCAATGTGTTGGCAGTGAGTTATTGATATTAAAATGGCTTTTTGGTCTCTGGTTTAACCATTAACAATACAAATAAAATTATGCCACAGCCTCTATTAAATTTCGCCAAAAAAAGGTTTAATTAAAATAGTACAAAATATATAGATGAAACTGGTTACTGAATTTTAAGCTGTCTACTTTCATTTCAACACACAACTTGTAAACTTTAAACAACTTTTTAAAACGCTTAAAAAGCAAACCACAAAAGTGCTGAAAACAGCAAGTAAATTACAAGACCACAAAGCAATTTAATGTTAAAAAGAGGTAAAAACGTTAAAAAAAAATAATGGTGTAATAAAGTTAACCGCTTTCACATGTGAGCTGTGACATTTTAAGTAACCACTGATGGCAGGAAATTGATTGATAAACGAAATATATTCCTGAACCTCAGAGCAATCTCCATATTTATGCTCAAAATAATTTAAAATAAATTCCTCGCCAAAGTGAATTAAACATTTATGCGGCTTTTAGGCATACATTTGTGCCATTGAGAGCTTTTAATCAAGGTACAAGTTTTGCATACATCCAAAGGTTATTACTTATTCATTCCCCTAATGAACTTGAGGTTTCAATTGCAGGATTGACTTAATGGCTGAGGAGGGAATTAAGAATTCAGATGTTACAATTGTTTCAGACTTGGAAATTGGTATGCAATTAATGCACAGACTTTGGTATCGACATAAATTGATACGAGATTGACGGGGCCAATCGATCGAAGGCTGCATCTTTTGCTGGGGCAGCGGAGCTTGCTGCAATTGAGAGCAATTTTGAATCAATTAGAAGTGAATTTGAGGAACTCGGAGAGTTGCTTTCAAGTAGCACCGCCACTTGAGAGCGAGGCAGATGAAGCCAGGGGTGGCAGAAGAATTTATAGAGGGGGATCCTGTAGAAAAGTATCTACGATTTAGGGTTGTGATAAATAAAAATGGTATTTTGCTTGATACTGAATAGATTTATCTATAAGAAATACTTCATAAATTTAGGTTTTTCATAAGGAACACCATTGCCTTATTTTAAAGGCAAAAAACTTAACGTAGGGCTCCGTGTGTAGGCAGAGGGTCGGCAAAGAAAATTGAGACACGAGTCGGGGCCGTGGCAACTCTGTTTGAAAGACTCAATACGGAGGGCACAACGTCTTACGTACAAAAAAGATCTCTCCTTAAAGTAAAGTAGTAATATTTTTCAAATTTTTAGAATATGTTGTAACCCTTAAAAGCCCCCCTCTAAATCCGCCCTTGGCTATAGCTAAAGCTTCATCTACAGATACATAAGTATCTCACAGATCCAGCCGCTTTTCTCACGCACCAAGAACCTCGCAGAGAAGACGCGGAGAATCGGAGAATCAGGGGAACAAGAGAGAAGTAGAGAATCAGAGAAACGCCGCGCACTTCACAAATGAGTGCACATAATTTTGACGAGGCGGAGGAGCGAAAGAGGTAATAAAACAGCAATAACAGCGCCAAAGAAGACGGGGCGATGAGAGCGCGGAACGAGGTTCGTATCATCTTCCATTCCCGCTTTTTTTTCGAAAAACACGCCAATTGGTCATGACTCCGACCTCCGACAGGGGCTGCAGACACACATAAATACAGTGTTTACTAGGTATAATAAACCAAAAAAGATACAAAACTGCAGAATAAAATAAATTAAAGGAAAGGTTTATCTGATAATATCCCGAAATATAGGGGATATTTCGGGATATTCCCATTAAGTTTACATAACCAAAAACTACCATTTTCAGACCCCTCACTGTATGTATCTGCATCTTTCAACTCTCGTATGTGTGCGCCTATTATTCGATTAACTCGAATTCCCCTGCAGCGGCAATATAACCTTTATGCGAGCTACGCCCAGCTACGACAGCCTCCGCAGCAGCTCTCTGCCTGAAAATAAAACCAGACTCAGCAGCACCAGCCACCGACGGTTAAAAGCCGAAGTTCCTCACGGAAGGCAAAGTTCAGCGAATATGGAAAAAACGGGGAAAAAAAGGAAACACAATCCGAGGAAGTGGAAGAAGCGGCAACGACAGCAGCCGTAACAGGTGCACGCTCCCACACAAGCTGACAGATACAGATACAGCTGCCACACAGATATGTACGAACAAAAAATACTTCCACAAATAACGAGCTCTGATTGAAACACCTTTTCGTTCGCCCATCGTCACCTTTTCGAAGTACAACGACAGACCTGTCAAATCTTATTATCTCATTTCAAAAAGAGAAAAGGTTTGTGATTTGCAAAACACGAAAGAGATGGAAGATCTGACAAAAAAACTTTTTAAAGCAAATCTGCAAAAGTTTTTCAGTTTGTAAAAGTTTTTTTTTTTGTGGCAAGGGAAATATGTAGTTTCCTGAAAAATAGTTTTTCTTTCTTTAAATTGAAAAATAAACAGACAAATAGAAGTCATTTCGATAATATCTGAACCATATAAGGGAGCAGAAACTTTTATTTTTTTAAATTATAAGACAAAATAAACTCAGATAGATAACTAGTATTAAATGTCGTCTAATTTTAGGATATTCGAAGAAAATATCATTATGTAAGGTAAATTTATTGATTTAAAACCTGCTCGTTTACCACTTTGTTTTACTTATGTCAAGGAATATTAGATATTTTCTTAGTATAATCTTGCTTAGCACTGGCGTTGCACTATAATTCCCAACGGAGTCTAGCTGCCAACTGATGAAAACTTCGCTGAAGCGTGGTACTGATGGCGACCGTGAATAGCGTGCATCTTGATCTCTGTTTAAGACTAAGAGTCGCTCCTGAAAATCTAATGTTTAAAATTTAACTTGAATCCATTTAAATTAGTAATTTTACGTGTTTAAATTTATAAAATATACACCCAGAAAAAAAAAATTCCTTAAATTTTAGGAATTGGCGATTCATTGCCTAAAAAAAAATTTTTAGGCAATGATGGCCTAAAAAATGGGTCAAAATGCCAAAATGCCACATTTTTAGGCCATACATTTTAGGAATTGTAGGCCTAAAATTTAGGCAATAACCCATAGCTAAGAATTTCATTTTTAGTCCATGGGATGCCTAAATTTTAGGCAATGGGATGCCTAAAAATTTTCTCTCGCGTGTGTGCAATTAATTCCCAACTGGTTCTAACATCCCTGGCATGGAGTGACGGTTAACGGCCAACTCTTAGATATGATTTTGCTACGGAAGTAGCAAGTCTCTACTGCAACAGTAAAAATAAATACTGTATGCATTTTGGAATACACATTTATTATTTTAAATGGTTGTATTTATATATAAAATTAATATTATATAAAAATCAATTTGTAGGCATATATTGCCTAAAAATGAAGTTTTATGACAAAAATTGCCTAGAATGTAGGCCTGTTTCTATTGCCTAAAAATATGGCATTTTGGACAATTTTTAGGCAATAACTGCCTCGACTTCCGTTTTAGGTCAAATGGACTAAAATTTTAGGCAATTTGGCAGCTTTTTAGTCCATGAATTTTTCTGGGTGTAGTCTATAGAATAATGTCTTTGTAGTTTATTAATGGTTTTGTATGTTTGACGAAAGCTGCCACTTAAATTTATTCTGTTTTTGAGTATGAAAGTCAATGGAATTTAATTATTCACTGGAAAATAAAACAAAAGGGCTGCAATGGCGAAAAATCGATGCCTGTAAAATAATCATCGCCTGCCAAATAAAACCATAAATTCAATTGAGCTCAATTCAAGACCTAAACAATTACTAGTATATATTAATTACCAATTTAACTTTAATGTATCAGTTTCGATTTGGGTTTAAGGTTAGCTACTTAATTAAATTCTTTTCTTCAGGAATTGCTTACATTTTCAGGGTTGCTTTCTAAACCAAACTAAGTCTAATGAACTAAGCAGATTGGGGAGTTCCAAAGGCCTGTCACTCGCATGTTTTTCGGAAAAACAAAACTTCCCTTTTGGTCTCCTGATTCGAACTTCGAAGCTGGGCAGAGCTCTCCGTCTATGGAAACTGTGGAAATATTTTTGGAGAGCCGAGAACGAACCACCGTTGAAAGCCACCTTTGGCTGCTGCCTTTTGGCATCCAATGAAGCCGCAAAACTGCGGTTCGGCCTCCTCGCTCCTCGGCTTGTGGTGTGTTCCCTCTGCCAGGCCCTTCACTCCGAGTCAACCCTGTACGCCTCTGCCTCTGCCTCTGCCGGCACCCCTCCCAGCCAGCCCTGCGCTACGCTTTGTTGTGTTCAAAATGGCAAATTGCCATGCTATATGGGCAGGGGCGGAGGGCGTAACAGGGGCGGAAGGGGTTGGTTGTTTTGGCTTCACTGAAACGAGCATCGTTCAGCATCGTTGCAACGAAATCGAATATTCGCTTTGCGTGTTTCGCATAACGTCTGCTCTCCCGTCCTCTCTGCTCCCCTCTAAAAAACCCCATTTATCCTCCAGTCACGGACAACACACCTTGGTCGAAATATAGTCTCCCCCCTCTTGCTCAGCCCCCCTCGAAACACCGCTCGTGTAAATTCCAAAACGTGCCGAGGATTCGCTTGGTTAACGCTCATTTTGTTGCTCCCTGTTGGCCATAGCGCCCTCGCTGGCTGTCCCTCTGTCCGTTGTCCGTTTTGTCCGCTGTCCGTCCCTTTCTGCCTTCATTAATTTTAATGGTTATACAAGAGCTTATGCCCTCTCGAGTACGAGGGATCAAAGTTGGAGGCTCTTATTTTCGGCCCCTTATCGCTGGCTTCGATCTCGCGGAAAGTCGATTAGATTCGGCCAATTCAGGGTTTTATGGCAACCCTAAAACTAATACGTTCTTAATTGCGAGTGATTTACGGCCAACGAGATTGGCGCAATGCCAGCAAATTGCTGAACAATCTCTGGGGATTGTTTTAATAATGGTGGGTGCTCAAAACGTGTTTAAAATGTTATTTAATAGAAGTTTGTAAGCCATTGAATAATTACAAATATTTTTCATCAGCGTCTCCAGACGAATCAATCTAGCCAAGGACGTATATCTTTCCGTTTCTTACTAAATCTTATCTCTTAGTCTTCGAGATATGAGGTTAAAACAACCAGTGTTCATGTAATTTATCTTATAGATGGTATATAAGTCGATATCATGAGAATATAGCCACTAAATCTTATAGCTATCATAAGAACAATGACTTTAAATGCCCATAACCTTGGAGTTTTTAAAGATAAAGGCGTAAAACTTTGTAAATATCAATTAAATATTATTTAAAAAAAACTCCTTTTGTTTTGGGTAACATAAGATAACTATATGTATTCTAATTCCCTTACGTGGGCTGCTACATATATTTCTGGCCTAATAATGAAAATACGAATATTTATTAAGGAAAATAGTTTTATTGTTTTTCAAAATATTCTCCATCAAGATTTACACACTTTTGCATGCGCTCAAACCAATTTTCGAAGCACTTTTTCCACTCTGATTGACACACCTCAAAAACATGGTTTTTGAATGCTTCAACAGCATCTTCTGGCGACGAAAATCGTTGACCACGCATTTTCTTCTTGATGTGAGGGAATAAAAAGAAGTCATTTGGTGCCAAGTCAGGACTGTACGGCGGATGACCCATCAATTCGACGTTTTGGCCAGTCAAAAAGGCGCTGGTTTGAGCCGATGTGTGAGAGCTCGCATTGTCATGGTGCACAATGATTCGTCTTCCCTTGTTCGTTTTTCGAATTTCACCGAAGACTTCAGGCAAACAAATGGT
>VNJW01013580.1:0-17822 GCA_008042615.1 Drosophila auraria
TTTCCCAGATATGTGATATATACCAAAAGTTGAGCCATCTCAAGGGCTATATGGCATTGAGTGACTATCAAAATCGTTAGAGCCAATTTAAAAAAAATTACAAAAACTTAAAAAAAAAAATTAATTTTAAATTTAAATTCTAAAATATTATATTTAGATAAACTATGCCCAGGCAAAGCTATTATCATTTCAAAATACCTTTCTAACGACATATAGCACGTTTCTGTAGCTTTAATCGTTTAGAAGTTATGGGCGCGGGAAATCTAGCTTTTTTAGCTGTTTTCCCGCCAAACTAGCGGGAAACCCAAAAAGTCGTAGAACAAAAAATGTTTAGTTTGAGCTGTTTAATAAAATAAAAGTAGTTCCAGGAGTCTTAAACAAAAAAATCGACAGACAGACAAACAGACAAACAACAGGACAAACGTTTTCATTTTGGAAAGGCCGTTAAAATCTTGTTTATTGAATATCTTTTGAACGGAGTATCGGATCACGATGATCGAGGTGTCATTCGACGCGTATTTAAAGCTAGATCACAACAACATTAAAAATTTGGGGATTTTTGCTCCACCGGCCCCAATAGCTCCAATATTCAAAATTTTCAATTTTGCACTTTCACTTACATTTCTCCTAAAATAATCAGTTTTTGAAAAATCTTAGTATGCAGTTTCAAAGAAGTTTACGGTACCTTTCGATTAAGATATAAATGGTTCTGATCGGACTATCGCAGCAGATTTTCAATTCTACGGCTGTATATAGTAGTCTCCTTGCGCACCACAGTCTCGGTGCTCATCGTCACTACATGGACTGCCGTCCACAGTGATAAAAATATAGAGACGTAAATAATACGTAATTTATAATTAAAACTATTTTTTTAAAGTTTTTTTTAAATTTTTTAATAAATGGCTCTTACGATTTTGATACTCAATTCAGGCCTTATAACCCTTTAGATTACTGTTCACCCGTTGGGGTACTACTCATATCTCCAAAAATTCGCTTTCTCATCAAAATTAGTACCAATGATCCCATATAGCTAACTTCTTTATATATTTTTTATATATTTTTCACATTTGAAACAAATACTTCTGATATCAAAAACACGCTGCCTGTTTTGGTATCAGACATTTTTTGAGTTGAATGTGCCATCGTTACCTTTATCTCACCTCGTTAAGAGGTGTTTTTGTTTGTTATGATATAGTTGTCTGATCTTAATGAAATTAAAACCGAAATTCTAGAATCGTGAAAAACCGCTGTATCTCGAAATTTATTAAAATGTGTTGAAAAACAGAGAAGAGTTAATTTGTGTTCCATTAATTTTCCGATCATTCCTATGTCAGCTATAAGATATTGTAGTCCGATTCCAGCCGTTTTGACATATATACTAGCGACATATATACTCACTTCAAATTCATAGACCTTCTGAACTAATTTAAGTTGGGATGTGCCCAAGGTCTTAAACTATTCTTAAAAGTACAACAAATTTTTAGATACTGAAAAAATATTGATTTTTAAAAAAGTCCAACAGACCGCTAGAGATATATGTACATATGAACCATCTTTAAATATATATATATATAAAAGAATACTATCGGCAAATTCATTTGGATAGCTCAAAAACTGAGACACAAGTTTGCGTAGCAACGGACAGACAGACGGACAGATGGACATAGCTAGATCGACTCAGCTGGTGATGCTAATCAAGAATATATACAGTTTACGGGCTGGAGATGCTTCCTTCACTGCGTTGTAAACTTCTACCCTGTAAGGGTTTAAAAATCAATATTAATAAAACATAATTACCGGAATTTTTCCAAATTGAAGGCACATACATGGGTACTAAAACTCTAGTTTATTCGTAAGCAAAGTCTACTGGCTGTTACTGATGTTTAGGCTTAAGAGCGGTCGGTTTCTTATTAATAGTCTCTTGTGACTCTAGTCAGAATAACCTTTTCACCCGGTCCTTCGGCCGCCTTAACAATTAGAGCACTAACAAATGCAATTATGCAGACACCTCCCTCTATTTGAGGACCATTTCTTCACCCTTTGCGGCACACAATTACTCTCATTGGCAATAATTCCAGATGAACCCGACAGCCGAAGGAACCCGTCCTTTCCCAGCCAAATAAAAATTCGAAAGGGACAAAAGAGAAATACGTGCAAAGGGAAGAATTCAGAACTAGGAGAGAGCATAACAGCAAAGGCAAAAGTTGTACGAACGCGTGCCACATATTAAATTACATCGAACACACGATGATTTGTCGAGGGGCAGATTGTAATTTTCTGGCATTTTTCGATTTCAGCAGGCAGCGGTGGGTCCGGGAAGTGGTTCAGAAGCACCGCTGATATTTTGATACATTTGTTGAATTTTACAGTCATGTAGTGTGCTATTTAATTGAATTTATCTCGCGTAATTGTCGTAAATTTCACTGCACTAAACAGTTCATAATGAGGGATTGTTCGAAACGAGATTTCCGGATAAGGCCCTCTAGAAGGGCGTAACCGGACAATTTGTGAACGTATTTCCTATTTAAATGCAGCCAAACTGCTATGTGATGGCTTACTATATGTTAATGGATTAGCAAAGAGCATTATGAATAAGGCATAATTAGACTGCTCCGTGATAGCTATACTGGTAGTCTAATTTAGATCAATTTTCATAAATTATAATTAAAAGGAAATTTTTTAAACGAATTGCCCTATGACTGAGGAACAATAATATAGGATTAGCAAATTAACTTAAGGGCTTACGCCACTAGAGCTGGAAAAATCGATGTTCATCGATGTAACATCGATGTTTTCTCATAGTAAAACTTCGAAAAGTTCGATGTTTCTCCACCTCTATACGCCACCCTCGCGGCCTCAAAACATGGGATAAAAGCAACTTCTTTATCTGAACAACCTATAGGTCTAGAAGAGCGCTCACTTAAAATTCTTATACCTTCTGAACTAATTTAAGTTGGGATGTGCCCAAGGTCTTAAACAATTTTTAAAAGTACAACAAAATTTTAGTTACCAAAAAATATTGATTTTTAAAAAAGTCCAACGGACCGCTACAGATATATGTACATATGAACCATCTATAAATAAGTATATACATAAGTATATATACATCTATACTCGTATATATAATATATATATACATATATATTTATCATAAAAAAAGTAACTTTCATATATATATACATAT
Organism: Drosophila auraria; assembly: GCA_008042615.1. Taxonomy (NCBI): domain Eukaryota; kingdom Metazoa; phylum Arthropoda; class Insecta; order Diptera; family Drosophilidae; genus Drosophila; species Drosophila auraria. Next base: position 3,185 of record VNJW01013580.1, read on the forward strand.
ATTTATATATATATATACATATATATTTATCATAAAAAAAGTAACTTTCAGATGCAGTTAAGAATTATAAATGCGAAAGTTGGGGGAACAAAATTAATTGGAAAATCTTTTTTAAAAAATTTTCGGTCTCATTTTAGAATCAAAATTTAAGAATCCTAAAAATCTTTTATCTTAAATCTAAAATCTTTTTAAAATAATTGTCAAATTTAAATTGGTATTAATTAAATGTTTAATTTAAAGATAGTGAAAAAACTTGATTCAAAGTTAGTTCGTTTTTAATTCAAGTTGATAAATATTATTTTTAAATTTCATATTTTTTATTAAAAACAAAAAATTTGAAATTTTAGAATGCAAGAAATCTTAAAAAATGGTTTCATTTGTCTATCACTGTATGCAATTACACTACCCAATACTGATAGAAAAATTGGTCTTATATTAAGATATAATTTAGGAATGCATAAATTCTTAAAGGAGATTTTTGTCTCTCTGTGTACAAAGTGAATATATGTATATATAGGGGCTTAAAACCTTATGTGCGATTGTATTCGTCACGTCAGGTTTATATTTTTATGTTCTCTGAAACCCGTGATAATTGTTTTTACAAATAATAACTCAAGAATTCTTTTTGCGATCTAAAAATAAAAATCATTAAATATCGAAAACCAAATATTACCCAAATAAGGGCCCGTTTTTGCTGGTAATCCTCCCTAAGGAAGTGGCTACTTTAGCTTCCCCTATTGAACTTTGCCCCAGAAACAAAGGACCCGTTAGAGCGAAGGGTTCGTCCTGCTTGCTTGAAAAGTTAATTTACTGAGAATCAAACTTAAAGGCGGAAAAGGATCTAAAAAGATACTTACAGATACCCCCATTCCTACCAAGCCTAAGCCTTGTGCAACCTGATCGGTGGCACACTTCAGCTTTGATTTCAGAGAATTATGCTAACAAAAAAACAAGGGACGTTGTCGACAATACAAAAGGATTTGCCAGCAAACTGACACAAAATGTTGTAATTGCCCGAGGATGAGTAAGCTTCGTCAGTCTTAACCACAAAGTGATTGGGTGATTCGTTGCCCGTAATGTAGCTACATTTTTACTATTATAAAAATTAGGCTTAGATAAACTGACGAGACACGTGCAACAATGAAAACGTAAGTTCAAGCAAATTAAGAGGACTAATGATTGTACCAAAATTTTATCAGCTTTATACATAATTCGGGCATGGGAATAAGTATGAGTTCATGAATCGTATGACATTACATAAGGGAAACAGTCAATAGGCGATTTCAAAAAGAAATATTTACATAGACGTCCTTTTGCACGTTCATGTCAACAGGATAACAATGGATGACAACGAAGACATTCTGAAGTGGATGGCTTGCCTCAACACAAGTTAGGGGTTTTTATTAGGATGAGACGAGCTAAGAATTATTTTGCTTTTCGGCTGAAAGCATCTATTAACAAGAAAGAAAGCTAACTTAGGTAAACCGAAGTTTGTTTTCCCTTGCAGTCTGTAATTGGATCATTGAAAATCGATCCATTTTGATTAAATTAAAAAATAAAGAATTTTTTTAAATTTTTATAAAATTTACCTTCATACTATATTTTAAATTTTACATGTAGAATTTTACATTTTCACATAAATCGACCGATCGCTTCTATAGCAGCTATTTGATCTTAATAAAACTAAAACCGTAATTCTAAAACCGTAAAAAGCTGCCATATCTCGAATATGTTGAAAAACAGAGCATTTATAATTTTTCTTACACTAATTTCGCCATCATTCCTATGGCAGCTATAGAATATAGTGGTCCGATTTATACGATATATACTGCGTGCTAAAGAAATAAGTCTATGCGGAAAATTTCAGCCCTGAAAAAACTGAGAGACTATTTCGCGTAGAAACCGACAGACGGACAGACAGACAGACAGACGGATTGCAGACAGACAGTCAGACAGTCAGACAGACGGACAGACAGACGTACATGGCTTAGTAGACTCTGCTGGTGATGCTGATCAAGAATATATATACTTTATGGGGTCGGAGATGCCACCTTCACTGCGTTGCCAATATCAACTCAAAACAAGGTAAGTTAATGCTTCAACTTAAAAATTTTTGGATATCGAATTCTGGAACGATTAATAGTTATTTAATAAAAATGAATATGTATGATTATATGGGGAGGGGGGTTTTTGGACAATGATTACGAAATAATTTAATTTTAAATTTAAATTTATTTTTTAATGTTTGTACATTAGGCGACCTAACCCGCTGTACATCAAGTACTGTGCGTGATCTTCAGTCTTGATTTACGAAAGAGAAATTAAGCCGGTTAGACCCCGAGTTAGCTTAACCTTCTAATTAAATTTATTTTAAAAATAATTATTTTTATACCCGGTACTCATAGGGTACAAAAGTATTATAAGTTAGTGCCAACCGAGAATTTATTTAACAGACAGAAGGTGAAATCTCCGACCCTATAAAGTATATATATTCTTGATCAGCGTCACTAGCCGAGTCGATCTAGCCACGTCCGTCTGTCCGTCTGTCTGTCCGTGTGAAACAACAGATCTCAGAGACTATAAGAGATAGAGTTACCAAATTTGGTGACAACATCGGAATCTGTTGCACGCAGATCAAGTTTGTTTTAAAATTTGGCCCCCGAAAATCAAGCTACAACATAGCAAAAAGTTGTGACAAATTTAATTTTGTAAAATGCATTATAACTTAAGAACGAGAGGTCTCCCATTGGATATTATTGTTTAATATTGAAGTAGAAAGGCCAAATATCTTTTTAAGCTGAATACCCGCTCTGGGCAACATAAGGTCTGGGAGTTATTAAGCCTTGAAAAGTGCCGATTCAAGCAGTGCGTGATACTTTGACCGCGATTTTCTCAAAACTGGTGGGTGATGGAAACTTTTCAGTTTCGGACTAGTAATGTACCGGTTCAGATCTATCAGAACCAATGGCTTTTATTCGCCGGCAAAATAAAAGGTCGATTTTTGTCGACCTGTGTAATGTGTTCTAAACATAAGGGCGTGTCCCGAAATTGTTAAAAATTTCTAATTTGTATATTTATAAATTATGTCAAGGCAAGGTGATTATCATGAAAACATATTTTTCTAGCGACATATAGCTGTAACTTTAGTCGTTAAGTCGAGCTGTTTAATAAAATAAAAGTACTTCCAGGACTCTAAATCAGGGGCCATAGGAAAAATTGTCAGGCAGCGCTGTCGGCACATATGTATATACTATCTAGTATAAACCTTTCGTGTTTGTTCGGGATTCTGTTAGGCTGTCGTAGCAAGCGTCAAAGCTATGTAAAAACGGCTTTGTATCAAATGTTAAAAATGTTCGAATAGCCTATGCACAATTCCTCGGATTTCGCAGCAACAGAGAAGCAAATCGTTCGGGTCCATTGCTTTGTTGTCCAAAATGTTGTACGTTGTCAAGAATGTATGCACAAATAGTTCGCATACATACGCACTAAAAAACTGTGTATGCAAGGTAAGAAAACATATTATATCTATTATTAAATAAGATAATTCACTTCAGTTTCAGATATATTAACAACATAAGGTAAGCCACTGTCATAATAAAATAAATAATATATTACTTTTATTTCAGATCTGGTATGTATACGTAAATATAAAAACTATAATATTAATCATATCAGAATTCGTCTATTTATAGGTCATAATATTATAATTTTTTATTTCAGATAATATTTGCGTTTTATGGTGAGTGTATATAATTTTAGTTTCCCATTTATTATTTTTATAACGTTATTAAATTATTGCATCAAAAAACAATATTATTATTTTTAATATAATTGTAGGCTTTCTTCATTAATCACATAAAAAAAAAAATTGGTTGTCTGTAAAGTCGGTTTACTGACGATAGTTGAACGTAGCAACGTCTTAAGAAAATACTGATGGAATGATAGCATTTTTTTTCCATGGTGGGATTGTAAGCGGTTCTGTAAAATAAATCGTCGTTCGATACAATATAAAAAAAATTTTAAAAAAAATCCTTTATTCAATTCGTTATTTTAAATTTAAAAAATAAAAATATAAGAAAATACTTGAATAAAATTTATTGTTTAATTTCTTCTCAATTGTTAAAATTTAAATTTTGATTTTATTATTTTAATAATATAATTAAATTTTTTCAATTAGTTATTTAATTATTTTTGCTAATTTAATTGTAATTTTTTATAAAAAAGTAATAATTTTAAATAATTCATTATAAGAATAAACAATGATTAAATTATTGTTTATAAATCTTACATTTAAAATTTAAAATTTGGAAACATTAAAATTTTCGTAAATCTAGTTTTTAAAAAGCCCGCCTCAATGTGTTTGATATAGGAGAAAATGTTCCCTTTGACAGATGGCTGGTCCAACCTGTCATTTCAGACACGGTGTTGTGATATGTGGAAGATTTAATATTTATGTTTTAATTTTTTTAAATCATAGCTACGCTCGATAACACTGGTCGACAAGAAAAATGCCGGCGAATAAAAGCCATTGATTCTGATAGATCTGAACCGGTACATTACTAGTCCGAAACTGAAAAGTTTCCATCACCCACCAATATTGAGAAAATCGCGGTCAAAGTATCATGCCCTGCTTGAATCGGCACTTTTCAAGGCTTAATAACTCCCAGACCTTATGTTGCCCAGAGCAAGTAATCAGCTTAAAAAGAGCTTTGGCCTTTCTACTTCAATATTAAACAATAATATCTAATGGAAGACCTTTCGTTCTTTAGTTATAATGCATTTTACAAACTTAAATTTGTCACAAATTTTTGCTATGTTGTAGCCCTGAAATTTATCAAATTTGGTGAGAGTCTTGGCTTTGGTTAGAAACATTGGTTTGGGATTATAATTTAGGCACACAAAACAAACGTTTTATGGGCCGACAACACATTCCCTGGACATTTATGATTATAATATTTACACACTAAGTTGAATTTATTCTTAAAATATTCAACTTAATAACAATTAATTCTTGGAAAGTTTGAAGAAACATCAATGTTCCGAACTCAAAGCAGTCTCTAACAAAAATGTTCGAAATATCAGGGCTACAACATAGCAAAAATTTGTGACAAATTTAAGTTTGTAAAGTGCATTATAACTAAAGAACGAGAGGTCTCCCATTGGATATTATTGTTTAATATTGAAGTAGATAGGCCAAAGCACTTTTTAAGCTGAATACCCGCTCTGGGCAACGTAAGGTTTGGGAGTTATTAAGCCTTGAAAAGTGCCGATTCAAGCAGTGCATGATACTTTGAGCGCGATTTTCTCAAAATTGGTGGGTGATGCAAACTTTTCAGTTTCGGACTCGTTATGTACCGGTTCAGATCTATCAGAATCAATGGCTTTTATTCGCCGGCAAAATAAAAGGTCGATTTTTGTCGACCTGTGTAATGTGTTCTACACATAAGGGCGTGTCCCGAAATTGTTAAAAATTTCTAATTTGTACAGCTGCGGTCAAAATAATAGTAGTGCTCATTGGGGTTATCGAAATATCACGAAAAATCAGCTTTGTAAGCTTTATAAAAAAATCATTTTAATTTTCATTGAAACTTAACTAATAACTAATTGTCGACCTGTGTAATTATTTCGATTGAATAGTAAAGCCATCGATTTTTTACTCAACGTGAAATAGTTCTGTTAACATATTGTTTTAGTTTTGACAATTATAGCATAACCTACAATCGCTGCACTAGCGGACCGATGCTATTCATTTTAATGATGAAAGCACGAATATTCGACAATATATCACTGAATATATAATTAATATCGAAAGAATCATTACCTTTATCGCTGTAATTATCGTTGCTATAAACAATTGACACCACATTCACCTTTTACTGCACTGCAGCATTAAATTTTAATGCTTTGCACTGCTCTGGCAACCGAACCACTCGACCTCTCATTCTCTCTCTTCTCTGCTGCTGCTGCTCACGTCACATTTACACTGTCTGTGTAGCGGCAGAGAACGGGCAGAGATAACGACGCATGAGTCATGTTTTTTCGGGCGTGCAGCCGGCTCTATCGAATTATAATCTACATGTATATTATATACACATGTCAAAAGCAAGAAAATATACGTTTTTAAATAAATTTTTATTTTTGTTTTAATGGTTATTAATACATTCTCACCGAACGGTGCTTTACGTATGCTACAGATGTGTTCTTTAAGCCTTCCTTTATAACAGTTATATAACTGTTATCAATGGGTTATTTTGAAGCCGTATTTTGCATGAAAGGTACATTGCTACAGAACCGTTATTGATGTGTGCTGCAGATGGGTTATATAACGCATATTTTAGAAACTAAAGTTGGAAGCGAAACCCGAAGATTGCCGAAGTGTAATATACGTTATTTAAATGTTACGAAAGAACTGTTGCAGCATACAAAAAAAAGAACAGTGGTTTCCTTGTTTTACCCCATATTAATCTGAAAGGAAGACTGCAAGTATTGAGAATGCATTCTTTACTGTCGACGAACGAATAGAAATGTGCTTGCCGGAAGCGACCAGGTCCGACTGGGAAATCGAAGATTTCATACACATCGACGGACAGCCAGACAAACACCAGGAAAAACCTTTTAATTTCGAAAAGGCCGGTGAAATCTTGTTTATTGAATATCATTTTAACGGAGATTCGGATCAAGAAGATTGGAGTGTCGTTCAACGCGTAAAACCCAACAGCATTCAGAATTTTGTAAATTTTGCTGTCAAAACATTTTCAATTGGTTTTAAGTATATTAAAAGTTGTTGTTGTCCGACTTGGGATATTCATTTAAATATAAAAGCAAGCTGATTTATAAGAATTGAATAAATTGTAAATCGAGCTTTCCAAACTCCCCACACCATTGCTGACCAACATTTATCTTCGAAGAATTACGCCAAAAAATCGTTATAGAATCTATACGATTGTTACATGAATTCTATACTTTCAAGTATTAAATATTTCTTAATAAGCTGCTTATTGATTTTATACTTTCGAAAGTATAAAAATTATACTTTCGAAGCTATAAATTTTATACCTTAGAGTATAAATGTTATTATTTCTAGTATTTTCCTTTAGTATATTTTTAATACTAATTCGTATAAGTTTTATACTGCGCAGTATATCAAATCGTATAAATTCTATCCTCTTGCGTATAAATTCTAAACTATTTCTTATAAACTCTATACAATGCTGGTATAAATTTTTTTTTTTATAAAAACCAGCTTTTCGCCCGTATTTTTAAAAATCGTAAAAAAGTTTATTTATTTCGTTATTATTTGCTCGTTTCGACAGTAGCTTTATTATCAACGGTTGGTGGTTTCAAATTAATGTTATATTTATTATATTATATATTACATACATACGCGAACTGAACATTTGCCTGACCCAGGGCTCAAACTCTCAACCTACTGCATGGCAGGCGAACGTCTTACCACTTCAGCCAATGGGCATCGCATAAGACAGCGTCATAAATAGCCTTATGAGGAGGCGATATGAGAGCGAGGAACATTGAACATACAAAAATCTATTTATAATTTCACCAAGACTTGACAAATATCCCTAACGCGCGAATAGCACTAAATTTCTGCTAACGCCATATGTTTTCGAAATTTCGATTTAGGTTCGTATAAAAATTATACTCGAAAATGTACAATTGAAACTTTATAGTGTAAAAAGTATACTCTATATCTACATAAGTATATTAAGCTCGTTATACTGCTTGAAGTATAATTTTAAGACAACGCGTAGTAAATTTTAAATCTTGTTTTTTTTTTTTGTGTTTGTACCTCATCCGAAAAAATAACTTAAATGAAACACGAGACCCAATTTCTTGATTAGTTAACAAATTTCCGTACATTGCACCAATTTTAAATAAATTTAAAACTATACATATGTATACGTTCCACATGCCTTAGTCTTTCGTTCATCATATTTTCCTTCCCATATCCTACTCAACACCTAGTTTCGGTTTATTAGACTTGTTAAGAAGAACTCTCACTGCAGTTTTCTTATTAAAGCTTAGTACGCAGGTACTCGAACAGTTCGCAACCCCAAACAGATTTAATCTTTTTCCAGTGTGACCGCTTCCTAAAACGCTCTTCGGCATTTTTGGGAGGTAAATGATGCGGTCATACGTATTTAATAAGCTGTTTTATGTTTGTTGACAATATTATCCTTTCGAAAGACAAGGCAGTTGTACAGATTTGCAACTTCGTTTTGGAATATTTCATCTGCGCACAGTGGCCACCGACACCGTGGTCCAGATTCTCTCGATCATGTACAACCGCCTCTTTTTCCCCTACTAGTTATCCAACATTCTTTTCTGGATCGACAACGAGGACAAGGGCTCTACCGGCTGCTGCTGGTGATTCTGTTTGTACCAAATGGAATTCACCACCATCTGGGAGGTTGCCGTACCTACTCCTGTGGAACTGGTGGAATGATTCGAAGTTACTCTGAGTCTACACCATATCCTTGCTGGCATACATTTTGCTGGAGGTGCGCTGTACATGTCCTTCTCCAACTCGGTAATGAAGGATTTGGCCAGCCGGTTACTGCTCTCAGCAGCAGCAGGCGCTGGCCGTCGCCTTAGACGCCTTCATCTCAACCACCGAGCGTGACATCTCAAGGTGCTCACCAAAGTCATAACAAAATATGACATCGAGGGAGCTATTTACTTCCAGACCTTTTTTTATGCAAATATTTTATATTGCCCAAATCCCCTATTATTGAATTTGCCTCTACCAATTTATTTACTACAACTTCATCTCTTCTAAACTCCTTGACTCGGATTTTGAGTAAATTATTGTTCTTCTATGTACATATATATTTGAAAGGTGTGAATAAACGGTAAGAGAGAGTGAGAGCCCAATAGTTGAGAACAGGTCGTTTTAATAAATTTTTTATTCTGTTCGTCACCCCGCTCTGGAAATACCACAAGTCTTCCCTCGCGCCGCCTGGTATTTTTCTGGTATTTTGTTCGTTCATCTGCGTACCGGCCTTTAAAATAGCGCTATCGAAAAGTGTTTCCCGATTATTGACCTCTCGCTCTCTCTCACTGCTTAAAATCGTTGTTCGAGTGTCTGCGTACTAAGCTTAAATATAATTTAAAAGCAAGAAAGTAAATTAACTTCTGTAAGCCGAAGTTTTTATACCAGCGTGACCGTTTATGGTATTTTTTACAATGTAAAAAACGCTCTCGCTGGCCATAAACGCATTATTTTGTTAAAAATTTAACTTTATTTAGTTAGACACCATGCTAGTGATAAAATTAAATAAAATTCTGAACAAAATAGTTCATTTATAGACAGCTAGAGCGGTTTTTACATTGTAAAAAATACCATAAACGGTCACCCTGTTTTATACCCTTGCAGTCGGCACTTAAATCATTGAAAATCGTAATTCTAAAACCGTAAACAAATGATTCCGAAATTTATAAAAATACGTTGAAAAACAGATAAGTTATATTTGCACCTGTATGATATAGTGGTTCGATATCGGCCATTCCGGCATAAATACATACTGCTTGCAAATGAAATAGGACTATGCTAAAAATTGTAGCCCGATAGCTCAAAAACTGAGATAATACCCTCTGCATGGATATAATTACGCAGTAATTTTGGTAAAATTAGTGATGGTACATTTAATTTTGAGAAAAAACAGCGCCAGTCATATGTTAGTATATTAAGAGTTTGCGTTCGTACATATTGGTGATAAACCTTTTATTGTTAAAAGTATGTTTGGTTGTTCTAACATATCGATTTGAATAACGTCTTTCCCTTCGACCCTTACCAGAAAAAATATAATTTGACCGTGCGCAATAGGAAGAGAAGTCATCTAATGATTTGACCCCATACAGAAGCTTGTTATGTTTATTCTAAAATAATTGAGAACACGTGCCCTATCAGCGTCAATCAAGCCAAACCGAGAGCCAGAGGGCAAGGTGGAGTGCCGAGGAGACTTCTATAGCAAAACGTTTTCGCACTTATGCACATCATTTAGTGCATTCAACGCTCGGAACCCGCATGAAAGGAGCTGCAGTGTGTCCCTTGGTGGTTGCTCAGCGTCTGCGTTAAGTAGCCGGCTAACAATAACAACGGATTTTGAGATAAGAAATCTTATATCGCTACCCTTCACCGGCCACACTTCTGACCCGCTGCGCGTTTCTATGCCAATTTAATCTAATTAATTTTCTCACGTGCTCTTTTCTGCTGTCGCACAGCAGGTCCTAAGATAAGGACAAGGGACAAAACACCCAGCTAATAAAATGATGGACATATGTATGCCCTAGCTGTAGGTGGTGCACGCCCTCTCTGTAGACTGATTTTTATAAGCCAACCATTAAAGAATGAAAGGTTAGGAAGGAGGACTTGATTGTGTTTAAGTCAGTTAAGCAAAGGTTTATGATGTTAAATCTAGAAAGGGGAATATAACAAATATACCAGCTTACAAAAATAGGATATCTATGATATGTTATCAAATATTTAATCTGAAGTAGAAAAACCCAACAATGATTTTTAATTCTGTATGGCCTCTTGGGCAATGATTACGTAATCATTTTATATCAAAATGTATTTAAAAAAATATATATTTTTATGAATTTTTTTTGGGGAAAAAATGTTTATGGTTACGTAATCAGAGGGGAGGGGGTTCCTCCAATTATTACTTTTAATTACATAGGGGAGGAAGGGTTCGAAAATGTTCAAAAACTTGATTACGTAATATATGGACAGCCCCTTTGTTAAATTTGGAAAGTAGAGTCTTAAATTAAAGCTACAATATCCCTTTTTAAAACAACATTTTCTTTTACTTGACTATTTCCTTCACATTCTCTGAGCTTTGCATTTCTTTACATGCAGCCGAGAAGCACTTCCGTTTTTTGTGTGTTCCCAAGGACATGTTTTTGCCAATTAAAACAAAACCTGATATCCACCGAGGCTACTTTTCGCACCAAGCGTAAAAAGAAAAAAACAAGGAAAAAAATTATCTTTAAGGGTAGTTTTATAGCCAGAAAGCGTACGAACGTATGTACACGATGCTTGATTGCAATGGAAATTAGACTATTGAAAGTTTCAGCCGAAAAAATCAAAAAATTGGAGACTAGTTTGCGTAGCAGTAAACAGACGAACATGGACATGGACATGGCTAAATCAACTCGGCTTTTGACGCTGATCTAGAACATGCTTCTGCCTGTTACATACATTCTCGGTTGGCACTAAGTCATAATACCCTTAAGTCTTAAGGTATACGCCATAGGTATGTGATCATAGGTTTTATTACAAAGTCATTTCAATGTTTATAAGATTATAATTACATGGTATATACTTAAGCGTTTGCTTCACAGAACCGAGTAGTGTAGCCAAACAGCTCTTGGCTGATAAGTCCCTGTATAAAACACCCAACGTAAACAATTCTAAATATTATTGGTGAATTATAGACTTAAGATTTTTATTTTAATTTACTTGGCTAGATTAAATACTTTCGACTTGTGCCTTTTAACGGCTTCTGCTATATGAGCGCAGATTAAATTTAAAGTGAAATATATAAATATATTTAAGAATATTGTAGCAATATATTATCCAGATATTCAAAATTTAAGGATTATAATAGGCTTTTCGACTTGAAAATCTACGTAATAAAGACTTCAAGCCAGTTCACTGTGGGAAAAGTTTCGCTTAATTTAAAAATCGATATTTGCGTTCGCTAACACTCTGCATTTAACCGTATATAAATTATTCTCCTTAAAGCAACGTACTCACTAGCGCTAAAATTTAGCAACCAAATGAGTGCGAGCGAGAGGTGAATACACTTTTTTGGCGCCTCTTAGTAAGGTCGGTACGCAGATGAGCTAAGAGAAATACTAGAATATATGTAGTATATACTAGAATGAACATCGCGTTAGGTCTTTCAAATCGGATGACCATTAGCCAGGGTGGCGCGGGAGGAAGGAATATTTGATAATACCCTTGCGAAGTGGAGACAGGCAATAGGAAACAAAGCCGTATTGCAGGTTTTTGCAGCGGGGAAAATGAATTTATTTACACTACAATTAAAGAAGTTTGAGTGTGGGATCTTGACCATAAAATAAATACAAATAAAAAATATTAAAATAAAATTAAGTCTTAAAAAATGTAATTTAACAGGAAAATAAGCAAATAAAATAGAAAAGGGCCAAAATCCCCAAATTATAAAATTAAGGACATTCTAATTGCTTCTCCTCTGCTCGTCAATAAATAAATAATTTCTTTATTTTGCACGTATTTGTAGGTACGCGGCTTGGCGGCGTTTAATTTGAATTGTAAACAAACACAGCTGACAGTATGGCCGTTTATCCGTTTCGTATGGATTTTCGGTGAACACCATCAAACCTGGTCACACTTGAATTATGAAACCCTTTCACCTAGCTAAGGGTTTAGCGCTAGTGAGTATTAGGCATAACCTAACAGGCTGAGCAATTGCTTGTTAAAGTTGCAAAATATTTTCGGTGACTTTAAAAAAGAAAACAAAATCACTTATTAGACCATTTTTTACATTATTACTTTCAGTTTTATAATTAAAATTATAGCAAGTACAAAAAGTTCGTTAAATATTCCACATTCTTTAGGTAGAGACAAAGTAATGCGCCACGCGGTCGTATTCGATAATTTCAATGAGGTGTTATTCCCTAGATATTCAGCTTAAACGCTCCATTTACACAATTTTGCACATTTTTGCACACAGTTGTGCAAAATTCAAATTTAGCGGATATACAGGAAGCGCACATACCACAAGCACGGGCGTTGCGCTGCCAGCTGAGTCACTAGAACCCGCCGTGATCACCTAGTGAAGATCGAACAAACAAAGATTTCAAAAAAACAGAAATTAAATAAATAAATAACATCTTACGAAAAAAAAAAATTATTTTTTTTAATTTATGGGTAAGACTAAAAATACCAAATAAAAACAGTTTTTTCATATTTTACTATTTTTTCTGAACATTTTTTGAGTTTTTATAAAAATTAGAAGTTTAATGTTAATAAAATTTTGTGAGATTATTAGGTCAATAATTATACGAAATTGAAAATAAAGTTTTTCTTATAATTTGGTATTTTTAGTAAGAAATTAATTCAATTAAACAATTTTTTATATATTTTTTATATAAAATCTAGAATAATTTAAAACTTCTTAAATAAAAATTTGGTTGAAAAATTCTTAAAAACAATTTTATTTCAATAAAAAAAAAAAAATAATTTAGTTTAACCCTCCGTTGTACACCCGGGTCTGGCCAGACCTTTTTTGACTTTGAACGTAAATTTAACACATTTCTATTATAGGTAGCGACTTGGCCTTCCAGGTAGCTTCCTAAAATTTAATTCTCTATCGATTTATGCATATGAGGATTTAAAAAGGATCCTAGAACAGGACGAAAAAAAGGATTTAAAAAGTTACACCTTCGGTTGTACACCCGGGTCTGGCTGGACCCCTATACAAAATGTTCCGAAACATATGTAATATAATGTATTTTTACTATGCTACCTGGTTTTTTTATTATTTATTATGGCAAATCTATATTCAGACTTTTTCAAAAGATCATTAGAAGAGCGTGAAGTTGATCAAGGGGAAAATGTGATGATACAGTTATCCAACCGATATGCGAACAGTGGCCGTACAATAATAGCCGATAATTTTTTCGTCACATTGAATGGAGCTAAGCGCCTCGCTTCTATTGGACTTGCATTAGTTGGCACCATAAGAGCCAACAAACGCTGCATTCCACCAGAAATGAAGGACAATTCTCGTCCTGTGCTTTCGTCGTTGTTTGGTTTTCATGAAAACCTTGTTTCAATCTGCAGGTATGTGCCGAAAAAGAATAGAGCGGTTAATTTACTTTCAACCGTTCATTATAATAAAGCGTGTGAAGGCGAAGCAAAAAAACCATTGGCCATTCTATATTATAATGCACAAAAAGCCGGTGTCGATCGTATGGATCAAATGGTCACGCATTTCACATCAAAACGGCCAACAATTCGAAGGACCTTGGCTTTCTTTTGCAACATGTTGGATGTCATGGCATTGGCAGCGTTTTGTATTTACAAGGAAGGTGATGGGCTCAGAAAAAGTGATGCGAGACGCGATTTTCTGACGACTTTATCGGAAACATTAGTCCTTGCAAACATTAAAAATCTTATGAATAAACCAAGCGTCATTTCTCAGTTCGCCACTCGTTTGGCAACAGAATCATTTTTCGGCAAACCAATAAATATTCCTGGGAACATTGTTGTCAACCAACTAGCCGGTGCCGATACTGTCACAGCGAAGAGAGATTGTCGTCTTTGTTTACAAGGAGGCGATAAACTCCGTCGAAAAATTAGTTTTTTCTGTACTGCATGCAATAATCCAGTGTGCCAACAGTACTCAAAAACCGCATACACCTGTTTTGCTTGCCTTTTAGCGAACCCAGAATAAAAATTTTATCATATTTCACAACAAAATTGGATTGTAATAGCTTCTTCTTTCATCAACCTTCTTTGAAATAAGTCTAAATAAAGAACAAAAAAGCACAAAACAAAAATTGTATTTCTTCACAAACCCAAAATTTTTTTTCTATTATTTTTGCTTCTGTAGGTAGCTCAATACAT